>PVKH010025222.1:0-13459 GCA_004027955.1 Chaetophractus vellerosus | reverse complement strand
CTGTTCCATAGGGAGCAGAGTAACCCCAATGAACATACTGGGGAGCCTCTGTGTCAAGGCAAATCTATCAGGTGGTAGCCTGAAAGAATGAATCAGGACATTCTTCTCAGTCTCTCCTTTCCATAGCTTGCCCTGCTGACAGGAACATCTTGCAGATAGATAAAGGAATATAAAAAATGAAATCAAACCACATTAAGGCAAAGGATTACAGGCTTTAATACATACAGTAGAGTACCTGGGAAGGTGGGAGTCCACTTCATAGGAAGTAGAGAGGTATTCCATTTCAGATTCCTATAAATGGGGGAATACCTAATAGCATGAGTAAGCCCAAGACCAGGACAAGAGAAAGCTCAGAAAAGATAGAGTGGACCCCACATATTCACATTGGATTCACCTTATTGATTGGAAGGCTAAAATCTAAAGGAGAATACCAGTCAATGCAGAACTGATTTGCAAAAATTCTGAAAGTTGTTTTTAGCTTTGGCTTGTTTGTTTTTGTTAGCATGTGGCACACAAGGAAATCTCTGTCATATCACTAACTGAATAGAAACCTAAGGAACAGGCAGCTCATAAAATAAATTCCAGAGTTAACACATTAAAATATTAAAATGAACAGGATGTGGCAAAAGATTATAAGGCAAAGAAAGAGTAATTTATTAGCCTTCAAAAGGAACAAGATAAAAATCAGAAACCATAAAAGAAGAAGAGTAGATTTTGGACAATGTATACGCTTGATATTAAGGTTAAATTGCTATCAAAAATATTATTGCTATAGATTTAGGGTGTTAAATTAACCCCATGGTAACACAAAGAAAATATATTTTTTAAAGAATAGGTACAGAAGGAAATGAGAAGGAATTTAGAATGGTACACAAAAATTTAAATAAAAATAAAAGTAGGAATGGCCAAATAGCAAAATGGCAGAAGAAAGTCCTGAATTATCTGTAGTTACTTTATATGAAAATGTATTAATCTATCTAATAAATATGAAAATATTGGAAGAATGGATGAAATAAAGTATGACTCAACTGCATGCTGTTTGCAAGAGACACACCTTAAAGACACAAGTAGTTTAAATTGAAAGGATGAAAAATTTTCCATTTAAGTAGTAAATGAAAGAGAGCTTGGGTACATATACTAATATTGAATAGTATAGACAAAGTAAAAAAAATTGTTATAAGGGACAAAAGGGGTCAATTCAACAAGAAGATAAAACATTTATGAATATATATGCACCTAACAGCAGAACCCCAAACTAGATGAAGCAAATTTCACAGAATTGAAAGGAAAATAAAGAGTTCTCCTTTAATCGTAGGATAATTGAACAGAACATTTTCAATAATAAATAGAACAGCTGCAAAGAAAATGAACAAGGAAATAAAAGACTTGAATGATATTATAAACCAACAAAGCAAATAGATCTATATAGAACATTTCATCTGATAGCAGAATACATATTTTCCTGTAGTGTACCTGGATCATTCTCCAGGATAGACCATGTTAGGTTACAAAAACAAGTCTCAATAAATTTAAAAATATTGAAATCATGCAATATATAGTCTATAACCACAATGGAATGAAGCTAGAAATCAATAACAGAGGTAGAACTGGAAAAGTAACAAACGTGTATATTAAACAACACACTCGTCAACAACCAATAGTTTAAAGAATTAATTGCTTGGTTAATAAAGAAATAACTTGAGGTGAGTGAAAATGAAAATGCAACATACCAAAGAAAGGGAGGGCTGAGAGGGAAATTTATAGCTATAAATGCTTACATTAAAAAAGAAGAAAGATTTCAAATCAGAGACCTGATCTCACAACTGGAGGATCTAGAAAATGAAGTGGAAACTAAACTCGAAGTGAGGAAGAGGAGGGAAACAAAAATACTAAAGCAGAGATAATTGAAAAAGGGAAATAAAAATGCAATAGAGACATTAAGTGAAACAAGTAGTTAGTGCTTTGAAAAGATTAATAAAATTAGTAAACTTTTAGCTAGACTTACAAAAAAAGAGAGGACACGATAACTAAAATCAGAAATGAAATGAGAGGCATTAGTGTGACCCCAGAAAAATAAAAAGGATTATAAGAGGTGTGCACTGGTGCTTCATCATATGAAAATCAATTAATGTTATACATCACACTAATAAAAGGGAGTGAAAAAAACCTAAATGATTATCTCAGTTGAGACAGAAAATGTATTTGACAAAATCCAGTACCGCTTCTTGATAAAAACACTTAGGAAAATAGGAATAGAAGGAAACTTCCTCAACATGATAAAAGGTATATATGAAAAACCTACAGCTGACAGCATATTCAATGGTCAAGAATGGAACTTTCTCTTGTCAGGAATAAGACAAGGATGCCCACTGCCACTACTACGATACAATTCATACTTGAAAATTAAGACAGAGCAATTAGGCAAGAAGGAGAAATAAAATACATTCAAATTGAAAGGAAGAAATAAAATTTCCCCGTTTTCCAACGGCATGATCCTACACACAGAAAATCCTGAGATATCCACTACAAAGCTATTAGAGCTACTAAATAAATTCACCAAAACAGTGAGTTACAAGATCAACATTAGTATTATACACTAGTAATGAGCAATCTCAGGAAGAAAGTGAGAAAAATTGCAATTGCAACTAAAAGAATCAAACATCTAGGAATAAATTTATTCAAACTGGAAAGGACTAGTACATGGAAAACTACAAAACACTGTTGAAGATAAAGACTTACATAAATGGAAAGATATTTTGTGTCCATGTACTGAAAGACTATATTTAAGAAGTCAATTCTCCTCAAAGTGATTTACAGATTCAATGTAATCCCAATAAAAATTCTAACAGCCTTCTTCACAGAAATGGAAAATCCAATTATGCCATGAATAGCCAAAACCATCTTAAAAAGAGGAACAAATGTGGAGAACTCCTGTGTCTCAATTTTAAAATTTAAAGCTATGGTAATCAAAGCAGGTGATATTGACATAAGAATGGTCTTATAGACAAATTGGAATTGAATTGGTAGTTCAGAAATAAACCCTTGCTTTTACAGACAACTGATTTTTCACAAGAGTGTAAATCCACTCACTGTGGAAGAATTGTCTCTTCAAAGAATTGTGCTGAGAAAACTGGTATCCACATACAGATGAATGAAGATGGACTCTTACTTCACACATATACAAAAATTAACTCAAAATGGATCTCAGACCTAACTATATGACCCAAAACTATAAAACTCCTAGAAAAAAAGCATAGGGAAGCATCTTCAAGATCTTGTATTAGGCAAAAGAACAAACAATAAAAGAAAAAATAGGTAATTGGGACTTCATTAAAATTTAAAACTTTTTTGCAGCATAGGACTTTAAATGTAAATAAAAAGACAACCTATTGGCGCCGGCTGTAGCTCACTGGATAGGGCGCTGGTACACCACATGGGAGGCCCCGGGTTCCGTTCCCAGGGGCCTCTCCGAGGGAGGGCAGACCCCCTTGAGGGGGCAAGCTGCCATGGGCGGGGCAGAGCTGCCGTGGGCAGGTCAAAAACAAAAACAAACGGCCACAGGCAGGGCAAAGCTGCCACGGGCAAGGCAAGTCACACGCGAGCAGAACAGAGCTGCCCACGAGCGGAGCAGAGTTGCCTGCCAGTGGGGCAAGCTGCCCGCGAGTGGGGAAGGCCACCGCTCACCAATGAGCTGACTCGGCGCGTCCCTGCAACTGGGGTAGACAGAGCAGACACAGAAGAACACACAAAAAAATGAACACAGCAAGAACAAGCAGAAGGGGGGGGCGGGGTATATGTAAAACAAAAAAAAAGACAACCTATAGAGTGAGAAAAATATTTGAAAACTACATAATAGTTTAATATCCAAAATATGTAAAAATCCCTCCAACTAAATGGAAAAATAAAAAGACAAACCAACCAACAACAACAAAAAATGGGCAAGAGACTTGAATAGACATTTCTCCAAAGGTATATTTTCAATATCATTGCCCACTAGGGAAATGCAAATCAAAACCCAATGAGGTACCATTTCACATCCACTAGTATAGCTACTCCTAAAAATCAAAGAAAACAACAAGCATTGGTAAGGATGTGAAAAAAAATGGGAACATCCTTTCATTGTTGGGAGGACTTTAAAATGGTGATGCTGCTCTGGGAAACAGTTTGACCATTCCTCAGAAAGATGAGCATAGAATGGACCCATCAAACCCACTGCAAGGTAAATACCAAAAAAATGCAAAGCAGGGACTCGAACAGATATTTTCACACTGATGACCATAGTGGCATTATTCCCAACTGCCAAAAGATGGAGGCAACCTAAATGTCTGTCAACAGATGAATAAATAAACAAAATGTAGGATAAACACACCATAGAATATTATTCAACCATAAAAAGGAATGAAATTCTGTTACATGCGACAACTTGGATGAGTCTTGAAGATATCATTTTTAGTGGAATACGCCAGACACAAAGGGACAAACAAATATTGTCTGAATTCACTTTCATGAAATAAAATATGGAATTTCATAGAGTCTGAATTTAGAAATCCATTTATCAGTGGTTGGAGTTTGCTAAGGAATTGGGAATTAATGATTAATTGATACAGAGTTGCTTTTTAGGTTGATTGAAAAGTTTTGATACTGGATGGTGGTGATGGTAGCACAATGTGATTGTAATTAACACAATTGAATGTAGTGAAAAGGGGACATTTTAGGCTATATATATGTTACCAGAATATTTTGTGTGTGTGTAAAAATAAAAAGAGCCTTTGAAGAGTGGACTATCCATGTACTCTGTTATTAATCTCATCACTAAATTCTCAAGATTTACTAAAAAAGGGAAGAGAATGAATCAATTTTTTGTCAAGAATAAATATTTCCATGAATCTCTTCCAATATCACTGCTACTCTTATTTTCCTTTGCTCATACTCATGGTATATTTCATTTCTGCATGATACATTTTAGAATAACAATATATATTTATAACTTCTTTTACTGTACATTTTGAAAAATACAAAGAGAATATAATTTTTTCTTATCCTCAGTATGAATTTCAATACTTTAAAAATGATGCTTGTTCTATGGATGGGAAAAATGAATAGGTAATTGAATAGTTTTTCCTTATTTTATTGCAATTCTAAATATTCAATTGGCTATTCTATTCATGATTTATTTATTTTATTCAATCATCTCATTAACTTTTCCTTAGGAGCTCAGTTTTATTAAAGCCCAGAATGTCAGGTCAGTCCTCATCTCCCAGACTCATCTTTATAAAGTTTGTGCTTTCCTATCTGCACCTTCCTCCACAACTCCCCACCTGTTGAAATGCTTTCACTTTGCCCTTAGAATTCAAAGTCAGCTAAATCCTCAGTGTCTTCTATGAATGTGATTCTCAACATATTGTTCAATTGTAAACCTAATTGTCTTGAAGATACTGTATTCCTTGAAACCCTGTCAAGTATTGGCTCATTGTTTTTGTATTAGAGTCCAGAATGTCAGGACTGTCTCTCCTCAATCCAAAACATTCCTCTCTCAGCCATATTTTCAGCAGTTACTATGTTTTCCTTTATAGCATTGGGTTTGTAGTGACGAATGTAGCTTTTTTATTGTTTCTCATTTACACTATTAGTCTTTTCTTGCACCTTTTTTCTCATAACTTTCTCTGCTTTTATCCCAATGCCATCATATTATGTCAATTGTTACCTTTAATTGTTATGGTCATAATCTCATCCTTGAGTTATTTTCCTTATTTCTGAGTCACTTTATCCTCTAGCTCAATGTGACACTCTGCTACATTCTTCTAGTTTCTCTATACCCATGATTGATATCCTCAAGTAAGCTCTTAATTTTACATTGAAATTACACGATCTACTCCCCTAGATGATGACTATTTCATAGCTTCTCTTCTCTCCTCAATCCCAAACATTCCTCTTCCAACCACATTTTCAGCAGATTACTTTCTTTTTCTTTCACTGAAAAAGTAAAGAATAAAAGATAACTCTTACCACACATCCACTCTTGGGCCAGCTCAGAAGCCACATAATCTGCTGTTCCATGGAGGAATAGAGTGTGCTCCCAACTCAAGCCAATCATGTACTAGATCCCACTACTCTTTACTAAAGAAAGGACCTTCTTCTATTTGCTGTCTTCTCTCCTTGGTATCCATATTTATTTATTGCTCTGGACTTTTTCCACATGAGGTTATTTCTCCAATGATAAAAAAGCCTTTTGCTTAAACCAACCTTTCTTGTTAGCTATCAATACATTTTTTGTTCCAGTTTGCAAGAAAACTCCTCAAAATGTTTTTATACTCATGATACTCATGTCTTTTATTTCTCTCCTCTACTCCCATTCTCTATTGAATTCAATCCATTCAGAATTTTTACCCCCAATATTATCCTTTCCCATACCGACTTGTATGTTACTAAATTCAAGGATCAGTACTTGTTCCTCATCTATTTGACCCTAATCAATTCTTTGTTTCATATTAATTTATTAAATGACTTAGTGACTACAGTTTCCAATATCATGGAACCAATTTTTTGCTACTCTGTGGGTTAACCACTATCTAAAGAGAGACACATTGAAACCTAGTAAGACGGAAAAGATGCAAGTGTTCAAAGATGTCTTCAAAGAAGAGGCAACATGTAACATGACACTCTAAAGAAGTGAGAGGGTCAGATAAATTAGCCAGAGAGTTCAGAACACCTACATGTAAGGTGATTGAGAATACTATTCAACAGCCTTCCTTAGAGGACAAATGTTTAATTGTTAGAGAGTTAATAAGGGATTATCAGAACCCAAGGTAAAGGAAAGAAATAATTGAGCAAAGTAAGCAGGAAAATAAAACCACTTTTTTTGTGGGTATTTGTAATTGGGACAAACTGATTTTGAAGCCTTTTGGCTTAAGGATTATAATAATCAAAGTCCATCCCAGTGCCCACTTAGGATGAGAAGCTTAAAAGGGCACCTGCTCACAGGTGACAGTTTCAGGGAGAAGGTTATGCCAGAGGTCAATGATCTAATAGTCTCAAAGGGGTGTGGGAAATAGCAGTTTTTGCACTTTAGTCATTGTATTAGTCAGTCAAAGAGATGCTGATGCAAAGTACCAGTGATCAGTTGGGTTTTATAAAGGGTATTTATTTGGGGTAGAAACTTACAGCTACCAGGCCACAAAGCATAAGTTACTTCTCTCACCAAAGTCTGTTGCTATGTTTTGGGCAAGATGGCTGCCAACGTCTTCAAGGGTTCAGCCTTTCTCTTCCTCTTAAGGCTCCTTGGTCCCAGCTTCTTCCAATATCACCTGTAGGCTGGCATAGGGCTCATCTCTTTCCTGGGGGTCATTTCTCTCCCAGCTCAGCTGCTCTCGCTCCACAAGGTCAGCTGTAGACTATCAGGCTAACCATGTATCTCTCTTCTCAGGGACTCTGCCGTGTCTAATGGAGTCTTCTCTCTTTCCACATGTATCTGCTTCTCTGTGTGTTTACTTCCGGGGGCTTCAATATCAAAACTCCAACTTTCCCTTCTGCAATGTCCTTTTCTCTGCGGGTGGAAACTCAATGTCCTATTGATGTGGCCCAATCAAAGCCTTAATCATTATTTAATCAAGTAAAAGTGAAACCTCTGAATGCAATCCAATCTAATATGCCCAAAGGAACAGACCAGTTCACAAACATAATCCAATATCTATTTTTAGAATTCATAAACAATATCAAACTGCTACAGTCATGTACTCAAATACTGGGTTGTACCCTGGTTTATGTTAACTCCAATAAAGGCAGTGAAGTGGGAGAACCTAGGGTATTCATGAACAATGGAAAGCAGTCTAAAATAAAGATATATAAATGAAAAGAAGCAAAACACCATGCACTTATACAATGATTGAAAATATGGTCATCAGAATTTCATTTGACTTCCATAGTAAGACATTTATAGAATTCATTACTAAGATATAGAGCTGTTCAATCATATAGCAAAGGGTATACAACCAGAAAACATATGAGCATATGGACATAAAGACAAAGCAATATATTTTGATTCCAAGTTCATTAATCCTTCAATTAAACATGTAATCCTGGAGGGAAAGTTTTGGAAAATTGGGATTTATGTGAAGGTATATGTATTAGGGTGCTAGGCTTTCGAAATGCATTATACCAGAAATGGTTTGGCTTTTAAAATTAGGAATTTATTAAGTTGCAAGTTTACAGTTCTGAGATCATGAAAATGTCCAAATCAGGGAATCATCAGGAAACGTTCTCTCCCCAAAGTCTGGCTGCTGATGATCCTGGGCTCCTCTGTCACATGGCAAGGAACATGGAGGTATCTTCTGGGTTCTCCATTCTCTCCTGGGTTTTGTTACTTCAGCTTCTGGCTTTCTCTCTCTTTGTCTGAATTCATCCCGTTTTTAAATGACTCCAATAAGAGGATTGAGACTCTTTAATTCTGGGTCATACCTTACTGAAGTGATATAATAAAAGGGGCTTTAACTGAAATAACCAAATCAAAACACCCCACCCACAATGGATTCCTACCCACAGGAATGTATTAACTCCAAGGACATGATTTTTCTGGGCTCCATAAAAGCCTCAAACAACCACAGTATGTATTTTATTTTGTTTTGTTTTGTTTTTCCCCAAAAGTCAGTGGTGCTTTATCATTGTACTGGGAACACTTCACTTAATTTGTAATAATCATTATGTTTATAATTAACAATGTATATGTACATAATTATCATATATTTATGTATACTATATATTATAGAAGTAAGCTATATAGTATATATAATATATATAGTTTATTTTGATATATGCTTTCATATATATTTATGTAATTTATTATGGGATATGTAATTCTAATAAACTTAGAAGTGCTATTTGGCTTTGTGAGAAAGACATGGTATATAATAATTAGCTAAGAAATCTTAACCCATTACTACTTTGTTGTCTATCACGGCAACATAAGGATGTTCAGCAAGGAAGTAAATTGTTCACTAAGATATAAAATACTCCCTATATTAGATTGAAAATGAAAACAGAGTTCAGCCAAGATTCATTATTCTTATTATGCTTGTCAGTTTCTAAATAGAAATATTACTGGCTATTACTCTTGATGAGTATGAAATTTTAAAAGTTGTATTTTGGAGGCAGAGCCAACAATCACACTTCTGCTAATGGTCCCATCTTTATTATTAAACATAAGGGAAACCTAAAGGCGCATTTGTTAAAACAAAATATTTAGCTTTGAAAAAGGCAGCAGGGAAGAAAGCAAAAAGCAACAAATGACATTGGATTTTATATGTTTTTCAGAATAAAGTATTTCAAAAGATGAGAGTTCTGGCTCTGATTTTTAGAATTTTAGGCAAAGTTTTTTAAAAATCATGCTTTGCCATTTTTAAAAATTAATGGGCTCCATTCTCATTATATATCATTATTTCCTCTCCTCCCCCCAAATGATTAGATATATGGTAATCTATTTATGGGAATAATGGCATATCTAAACAATTACTGTGGAATTTAAGAATATATGCAATCTAACCTACAACTTCTCTAATAAAGAAAAAAAAATGCCAAAAAAGAATATGTGTATAAAGATATTTGATAATAAAAATAGCTATTGAAGGAAAATGCATTGTTGATGTTATCTTAGTCATATAAAAATATAAATGTGTTATATCACGAAAAGTGAAAGAAAAACAGCTAGATATGTATTACTATGAATTTATATTTTAATTTTTATCAATATATAAAGCTGCTAGTTTTTATCAGTTTTATTCATGTACAAAAATAGCATTAACTTTTGCAATAACATCTTCAAAGATGAAGGACAAGGATGCATTTTTCAGAAAAGCGTGTCCCAGGTATAACATTTTAAAATGCCAAATGGGAACCATTATGAGATAGATTACTTTTCCAAATAGCCCAATGAATGAAATCTAAAAAGTTATTAAGAATGACATTGATAAAATAGTGTATTGGGGGTTATATTATAAAATTTTGATATTAAAACAGTGACCAAATTTTGTCTGATTTCATTTAGAAGACGATTCAACCATGAAAATAAATGCTGACACTGTATGCAGAAACTAATTAGGGTGTGGCTAATGGAAATCGGTCAGCAGTGCTAAGGATAGTCATCCAGATGAAAATTTCAAAGTGTTTTGTTTATTCTTTCTATTCTTTTTCACATTAGGTTTCATGGCAAGCAACATAAGTACAGAAAAGCAGAACATATTTCATATAGTCATATGTCCTTATTAGTCACTCACAACTGCTATTTGGAGCAAATTAACATACCACATTATGAATTGTAATTATTTCAGATTTTGAATAACTTTCCTCATTATACTTCTATATGACCTTCACTCTAGTTCATCAAACCTGCCTACCATAGTCTCAATCTATCTCTTTACTTTCTTTAATATAGTTTCTCTTATTTGTTGTATCTTCCTTATTCCTCTTCCCCAATCTATGCCTGGGGTCAAAATTCAATTGTAACTTTGTGTTTGTTTTCTATAGAACACCCAAAGGAGCTCTGCAAAACTGGTCCAGTTCCTTCCCTCCAGCTAACTGCCTGTTCATGACATGCCAGGGAGAGAGCAAGAGAAGGGAGACAAAATAGGAAAATATAAAGGAAGCTTGTTTTGACTCTTTCATGGGGAATATGAACTGTAGGCATCTGGACACAAAAGAAAAGAGTGATTTAATAAGCAGGGGCTGCAAGAAAAATGGAGCTGGCACAAAAGACATTTCAAATTGTTCAAAAAAAGATAAATGAAAAAGTAAAGACTAGGAGGAAATGTATGAAAAAATGTAATGGAAATCAGCAAGGTCATTTTGCCATCTGTGAAATGAGCAATAAATGCTAAACCAGGTTCAGTGCAAAGCACTCTGGCTGTGGCTGATTGGCAAATGGTGAAGTCAGGGTTCATGGCTGAAAGAGAAGGCAGAAAATCATAGAGGGATTAGTATCTCAAATAGAAGCCAGAGGAAAAGGAAAAGCAAAGTCTGAAAGAGCAGGAAGCTTAGAGAGAGATAATACAAGGAAAATAGGGAAAAAAATCTAGAAAGGAGGAAAGGAATAATTAATATAAATGAAGCTCAATACAACTGGCATTGATTAAAGCCAGAAAAATGCATAAGGAAAAAAATGTTTTGTAAAGTTAATGCATATCAAAATGTGAAGGTGAGGAAGTCTTGAAAAAGGAAAAAAAATCCTCTATTATTAATATACATAGGAGAAAAATTTAGTTATGTAAATAGTCTTTAGAGGCCCTGCCTTCATGAAATGAAAGACTTCTGATAACTATAAAACAATGACAGAAAAAAAGTTCCATAAACATCAATTCCCCAGAGAAAAAGAAAAAACAAATTACAGTTGACAGTTGAGGTTATTTTATGCCTGCCAGCAAATAAGACAACTAGGTAATATTTGAATGATGTTATGCTTATGTAAAGAAAGTTAATTAACACAAGGCAATTGGCATTGAAAATAATGCCCAACCAAAACTTTTTAACAGGCAATTGGCTTGTTCACAACTTAAAATTAGGCTAATTCATGATAAAAAGCTGAAGCAAAGGAAAATGAAAATATCTTGAAGAATTAAATATTAAGAAGTCAAAACAAAGAAAAACAATTTGGAATTTTTAGCTTTTATTTCTCCTTGTGAAATTCATTCAAATTAAAGGAAGTGTGGCAGGCATCAATAAGAGTTGAAGCCATGTGTAAGAGTATGTGCCTGTATTTGTAAGTATGTGTTTTAATTAGAAATAACATTGACAAAAATAACCTATCAGAACATAGAAAGTGTAATATAAAACCTAAAAATGTTTCAGAAACAGCTATGGTCGTTAATGAAATTTTGAGACTGGACAGATAAACGCAGTGAAAGAGTTGTGTATAAGGGCATAAATATAATACATAAAGAGAGGCGGGATGGTGACAAGATCCTGGAAATGAGCCACTGCCTTTTATTTAACATAAAGAGGGGTGTTTCAGAAATATACCATTTTCTCAAGGTGTTGACTATATACTACAAAATGATTATTGTTTTATTGCAAAGATTGATCAAAATATATTTAAACTTGTCTGTTGAGTTTAAGATTGTAATATACCTAGATAGGAACCAACTTGGTAAATAATAAATTCTGTAAATGTTATTTTCTCATTCTAACCATTCTGGGAAGAGAAGTTTTAATATATTATTAAGGCAATATAGACTCAACACAAAAATCAATCTCTAATAATTGACTTAAACTTAAGATAATATGAACATAGCAAAAGAAATTATTTAATAAATATATATAAGAATTTTCTATATGCTATATCATCCCATTGAAAATATGGAGCAAATTAAATAAAGAAAGAAAAGTTAAATCCATGTTATTGCATGAAAACTCAACTGTGATATAAGTTACTTTGAGTATAAGTATTATACAAAGCACAATACATGATTTCCAGGGAGGTTCTGAAATTAATTTTTAAGTTTTCCACATTAAAGATCTAGTGAATCTCTATGTCAGTAGAGATTTTCTCTTTTGTTTGTATCTGGATCTCTCTTTATTCTTTGGTGAGTAAATTTTCCTGACAAATGCTGTGTGTTCTGAGATATACTTTCCCCTTAAATGTTTTTAATTTATTTTTTAATTTACGTACCATAAGTTTCATTCTACATGTTCTATAGCTCTATGAATTGTGACAAATGCAGTCATTTGTCCACAATCACAATCTTGATACACAATAGTTTCATCTAACCAGAAAAAAAAATATCCCTCCAACTGCCCCTTTTTAATTTAAACCATCACTCAACACCTAGATTCTGCTCATCTGTTTTCTCTCCTTATTTTAACACCTTTTTTAGAATGTCATATAAGTAGAATCATACAGTATAGAGCCTTCTGGATCTGGGATCTTTTACTTAACAAAATTCATTTGATATATATGTGCAATACTGAGAATATCAATAGTTTCTCTTCTTTTTATTCCATTGTATGGAATAACACAGTTTGTTTATCCATTAACAAATTGAAGGACTGTTCGTTATTTTTGGCTTGATATTATGATAAAGCTTCCATAAATATTCACATGCAGGTTTTTGAATGAACATAATCATTTATTTCTTTTGGGTAACTAGTAGGAAAGGAATTGTTGCATACTATTGTGTTTAACTTTTACAAAACTGCCTAACTGCTTTACAAGGTGAATGTACCATTTTGTAATCCCATTAAGTATTTGTAAGATTCCAGTTGTTTATATCTTTTGTTTTAAATTGGTATTGTCAGATTTTTTTTAACATTAGTCATTCTAATACGTGCATTGTTGCAGCTCATTGTGGTTTTAATTTGCATTTCCCTATAGCTTATGCTGTTGGGTGTATTTTTATGTTTTTGTTTACCATCCGTATATCTTCTTTGGTGACGTACGCATTCAAATATTTTGCCCATTTTTAAATTGTTTTTTTTT
>PVKH010025221.1:0-13456 GCA_004027955.1 Chaetophractus vellerosus | reverse complement strand
GTTTCCACGGGGGGCTCCGCTCCATGTTTCGCGGGCAGCAGTCCTCCATGTTTTTGCGGGCTGCCGGCTTCCGCTTTCGCGGGCAGCAGCTCCGCTTTTCACGGGTGACTTTGCCATGCCCGTGGGGGCTCAGCCCTGCCCGTGGTGGCTTTTTGCCTTGCCCACGGCGGCTCCGGCCCGCCCACGGCGGCTTGCCTGTCTCAAGGCCGTCTGCCCGCTCGGAGAGGTCCCCGGGAACCGAACCCGGGGCCTCCCATGTGGTACACCGGCGAGCTCTTTATCCACTGAGCTATCTAGCCGGGCCCTATGTGACAATTTTTAAGCAAGGAAATTTAAAAAAAATATGTAAACTTATTTCTTGTATATCTGTTTGTGAATTTACTGGTTTTTATATATACTGTGATTATAAGAGTAATATCTTTGTCCAATGGATATACCTGCATTATTTAAAATTGCTCCCTATTACCTAATTCAGAATGAGCTTTTTGAAGTCCCTCTTCATCTTCCATTTTCTCACCAAGAGACCTGCATTTATAATACATAATAAAATGTTAAAGAATAAAACACTTCTTGACAAAATGAGTTATTCTACTGTTCAGGTAAACCCCAGTTATTTTTTATGCTGATACTGTTTTTAAAGTTGGTGAAAATGTCAATATAAACCATGTTGAAATTGGAGTTTTAAGATAAGTGGATTTTCTTGAAATTTGATAAATGCACATGCAGTGAGAGAGGATTGCTCAGATCTCTACTGACAGGGTTTTTTGTCACATTGATAATAGCCAGCAGTATGGTCAGTATCACTGATATTTATTGCGTACCAATAGTTGAGACATCATAACCAACTATTGTTCTCACCATTAAGTAAAACAGGAAGAAACATTCTTATCATGTTTCACATACCTTATTATAGTGTCACCTTCAGTCTAATCTACTTAAAGTGAAATTGACATGATTCATCTAGTATGCAATGTATTTTAAATATTAAACCAGATTGGGTGATAAAATAGCATTAAAGAGTAAATTAATTTACAAATGACATTTGATATAATTCCTAAAATTGCAATACTTGGTTTAGGAAGAGGGTACTATCTTTTAAAGAGAATACTATGATGATTTTTAAAAAATAACTGTATTATTAGCTGAAGACATTTACTTGACAGTGTTAAAATATTTTGAGAAACATCTAGTTTTTCACAAATATTTCAGCACTCATTTATTTTGACATAGAGTTGCTATTATGGATCAAAATGAATCATAAAAATGTAGGGAAAACATGTAGAAAATTAAACTCAACAAATAATGTTTAAAATATATGATTATTACAGAAGTTGTCAACTTAAAAACAATCATCCACATGTGTAGAATATATGATTATTACAGAAGTTGTCAACTTAAAAACAATCGTCCACATGTGTAGAATTCCCATACAAGAACCCTTCACCAAAACACCACAGCACTGTGGATCAATTGTTACAAATTCTGAGATAATATCATCAGAATATTACCATTAACTATGGTCCATAGTGTACATTTGGCATATTTTTTCTATAGCTCCCCCATTATCAACATGGTACATCTTTGCCATTGATGCAAGATTACAGTATTCCTGTTAACTATGCTCCATAGGTTACATTAATTGGATTTTTCCTATGTATCTCCACATCCTCACCACCCTGCAATTGTGATGTACATTATTTCTAGTTCACAGAAGGACATTCTTGCATGTGTATTATTAATCACTATTCTCATCCCCCTCTGGGTTCACTATGCTATTCAGTTCCTAGATTATTCTCTACCTTTCTTTCAATTGACATTTATATCCCTAGACTACCCTTTTCAGCAACAATTCCATTTATAAACCAGCTGCTACTTACCATACTATGTAACTATCAACTTTATTTCTACACTTTTACAGTCAAGTTAATTAAAACTTCTACATACATTAAGCATCAGTACTCTTTTGCAGTCCTCCTCTTATCTCCTAATAACCTATACTCTAGGTTTTAATTCCATGCTTTTATTCTTCATGTTTAATTCATATTAATGAGACCATGCAATATTTGACCTTTTGTGTCTGGCTTATTTCACCAAAAGTAATGTCTTCAAAATCATCTTTGTTATCATATGTGTACCAATTTCATTTTTTTTCCTACTGCAGCATAGTATTCCATTGTATGTATAGACCACATTTTGTTTATCCATTCATTGTTTGACGGACATTTGGGTTGTTTCCATTTTTTTACAATTGTGAATAACACTGTGGAACATCAGTGTGCAGATGTTTGTTCGGATCAGAGTTTTCAGTTCTTCCATGTATATTCCTAGTAGAGGAATTGCCGGATAATACAGCAGTTTTGTATTTAGCTTTCTGAGGAACGGCCAGATTGTCTTCCACAGAGGCTGCACCATTTTACATTCGCACCAACAGTGAAAGAGTGTTCTTATTTCTCCACATCCTCTCCAGCACTTATTGTTTTCTGTTTTTTAAATAACGGCCATTCTATGCAGTGTGAGATGATATGTCATTGTTGTTTTGATTTGCATTTCCATAATACCTAGTGATATTGAACATTTTTCATTTTGGTCTTTTATATTTCTTTGTTGGAAAATGTCTATTTAAGTCATTTACCCATTTTTTAAATTGGATTGTTTACTTTTTTATTGTTGAGTTGTATGGTCATTATATAGAATGGAAATTAAACCTTTATAGGATATGTGGTTTCCAAATATTTTCTCCCAGTGAACGGGCTGCCATTTCATTTTCTTGACAAAGGCCTTTGAATCACAAAAGTGTTTAAGTTTGAAGAGGTCCTATTTATCCATGTTTTGTTTCATTGCTTGTGCATTCGGAGTAAGGTTTAAGAATGCAACACCTACCACCAGGTCTTGAAGAAGTTTTCCTAAAATTTCTTCTAGGAGCATTATGGTTCTAGCTTTTATATTTAGGTCTTTGATCCATTTTGAGTTAATTTTTGTATAAGATGTGAGATAAGGGTCCTCTTTCTTTCCTTTGGCTCTAGATAACTAGTTTTCCCAGCATGGTTTGTTGATTGGACTATTCTGTCCCACCTGAGTGGTTTTGACAATCTTGTCAATAATCACTTAACCACAGATTTAAGGGTCTCTTTCTAAACCATCATTTCAATCCACTGCTCTATGTGTCTGTCTTTATGTCTGTACTGCACTTTTTTTAAAAATTTTTTTATTATTATTTTTTTACCAGTGTAGCTGAAAGTGAGAGGCCTCCAACTTTGTTCTTCCTTTTAAAAATGTTTCTGGCATTTTGAGGCCCCTTACCCTTCCAAATAAATTTCAAGATTGTGTTTTTCAAGATTGTGTTTTCCATTTATTTCAAAATTGCTGGTAGAATTTTTATTGGGTTGCATTGAATCCTTATATAAATTTGGGTAGAAGTGACACCTTACTGATATTTTGTCTTTCAATCCATGATCATGGAATGTTCTTCCATTTATTTAGGTCTTTTAAATTTTATTTTAGAAATGCATGTAGTTTTCTAAATTCAAATTCTTTAGGTTCTTGGTTAAGTTTAGTCCTAAATATTTGATTCTTTTAGTCACTACTGTAAATGAAATTATTTTCCTGACTTCCTCCTCAGATTATGTATTACTAGTGTATAAAAAGACTACTGATTTTTATTTATTAATCTTGTATCCTGCCACTCTGCTGAAATTGTTTATTACCTCTAGCAGCTTTGTTGTAGATTTTTTTGGACTTTCTAGGTACAGAATTATATCACCTGTGAATAGTGAAAGTTTTACTTCTTCCTTTCTGATTTGGATGCTTTTTATTTCATTTTCTTTCCTGATAGCTCTACCTAGAACTTTTAGTGCTATATTGAAAAATAGTGGTGACAGTGAACATCCTTGTTGTGCTCCCAATTTCAATGGGAAAGCTTTCAGTCTTTCATCATTGAGTACAATGTTAGCTCTGGGTTTTTCATATATGGCCTTTATTATGTTGAGAAAGTTTCCTTGAACTCTTAACTTTTGTAGTATTTTAATCAAGAAAGAATGCTATATTTTGTCAAATGCCTTTTCTGTATCAATTGAAAGATTCATGTGATTTTTCTTATTTGATTTATTAATGTGAGTATTACACTGATTGATTTTTGTGTATTTAACTACCCTAGCATGCCTGGTACAAAACCCACTTGATCATGATGATTAATTCTTTTAATGGTTGCTAGATTTGGTTAGCCAGTATTTTGTTGAGGGTTTTTGCATTGGTATTCATTAAGGAAATGGGTCTGTAATTTTCCTTTTCCATAATATCTTTATCTGGCTTTGGTATTAGGGTGATATTGGCTTCATAGAATGAGTTTGGTAGCATTCTTTCTGTTCAATTTTTTGGAAGAGCTTGAGTAAGATTTGTATTAAATCTTCTTTGGATGTTTGTTAGAACTCACCTGTGAAACCATCTGGTCCTGGGTTTTTCATTTTGGGGAGTTGTTTGATGACTGTTTCAATCTCTTTACTTGTGATTGCTTTGCTATGGTCTTCTATGTCTTCTAGGTTAAGTGTAGGTTGTTCAGGTGTTTCTAGGAATTTTTCCATTTCATCTACATTATCTAGTTTTTTGGCATACAGTTTTTCATAGTATCTTCTTAAGAACTCTTTTATTTCTGTGGTTCAGTAGTAATGTACAATTTTCATTTTTCATTTTATTTATTTGCATCTTCTCTCTTTGTCAGTCTAGCTAAGGGTTTGCTGATTTTGTTAATCTTCTCAAAGAACCAACTTTAATTCTCTCTATTGTTTTTTTTGTTCTCAATTTCATTTAGTTTTTCTCTGGTCTTTATTTCATTCCTGTTACTTATTTTGGGAATAAGTTTACTGTTCTTTCTCTTGTTCCTATGGTTTTGTAATTAGGTCATTGATTTCAGCTCTTCCTCTTTTAAAAAATGTAAGCCTTGATGGTTATAAATTTCCATCTCAGCACTGCCTATGCTGCCTCCCATAGGTTGTGATATGTTGTGTTCTCATTTTTCATTCTTCCCAAGATATTTATTGGCTTCTCTCACAATGTCTTCTTTGACTACTGATTATTTACATTTTTGATTATTATTTCTTCCTGGTGAATTGCCCCTTTTATTAATACAGATTGTCCTTCCTTGTTTCTAATAACAGATTTGCTTTTAAAGTCTATTTCATCCAATGTAAGTATAGCTACTCCTGCATTTTTTTGGTTGCTGTATGCAGGAAATAACTTTTTCCAGCCATTCAGTTTCAATCTATTGGTATCCTTGTGTCTAAGATGAGACTCTTTAAACAGCTTATAGATGCTCATATTTTCTGATCCATTCCCCCAATTTGCACCTTTTGACTGAGGAGTTTAAAGCACTAATTTTCAGTATTATTACCATAAAGGAAGTTCTTCATCCTTTTTGACTTTTGGGTTTTATCTCCCATATTTTATTTTCAACATCCTTTTTACACTGTTAGTTCCTTTCTAGGCTCTCTTCCAAGCCTCTCTCTCCTGTCTTTTCTTTTCAGGCTGTAGCACTCCCTTTAGTATTTCCTGTAATGCTGGTCTCTTTGTTACAAACTCTCTCAGTTTCTGTTTTTCTGTGAATATTCTAAACTTGCCCTAATTTTTGAAACACAATCTTGCCAGATATAAGATTCTTGGTTGGCAGTTCATACCACTGCCTTATTGCCTCCATGGTTTCTGATGAGAAATCTTGGGTATACCTTATATGTGTGCATCACTTTTCTCTGGCTGCTCTCAGAATTCTCTCTTTGTCTTTGGCATTTGACATTCTGTTTAGTATGAGTCTCAGAGTTGGTCTATTCTGATTTATTCAGATGGGAGTATGTTGTGCTTCTTGGAAATGGAAATCTGCGTCCTTCAATAAGGTTGGGAAATTTTCTACCATCATTTCTTCAAATATTCTTTCTTCCCATTTTTCCTTCTCTTCTCCTTCTGGAACACCTATGACATGTATCTTTTCACATTTCTTGCCATCATTTAGTTCCATGAGACCCTGTTGAATTTTTTTCATTCTTTTCTTTATCTGTTCTTTCGTATGTTCACTTTCAGATGCCATGTCTTCAAGCTCACTGACCCTTTCTTCTGCTTCATCAAATTTGCTGTTTTATTCCTCTGGTGTAATTTTTATTTCATTTATTGTGCCTTTCATTCCCATAAGATTTTCTATTTTTCTATGTATGCTTTCAAATTCTTTGTGCTCTCCCAGTGTCTTAATATTCTTAATCTCTTTAGCCATCTCATTGAATTTATTAAGGAGATTTGTTTGAACATCTATGATTAGTTGTTTCAGCTCCTTTATATCATCTGGAGACTTACCTTCTCCCTTTGCTGGCTATTTTTTCCTGTTTCTTGGTATGGATTATAATTCTTTGTTGGTGTCTTGGCATCTTCTTACTAGAAGTATTTATTTTGGGTGATGTTCTCTCTTTAGTTTAGGACTTTCTTGCCCTTTCTCCCTTGCTGGTGGTGTAGTAGGAGCCAAGGATATAGTTGGTGCTGTAATCTGTGGAGGCTGAAGCTGTCCACCTTGTCCCAGGAACCAGTGAAGCTTCTCTCACCTTTATCTTCTGCCAGCATAGGACAGAGCTGCAGCCATGTATTATAATCCAAGTCATGCAGGCCAAGGCCATCTGTAGTTACCCAGAGAGACTGAAGAAGCTTCATGCCTCTTCCTCCCCTGCATGGGGTGGGGATGTAGCTGCAGGTGTGGGCATTAATCTATGCCATGCATGTCCAAAATTACTGAAGTTCCCCAGGTAGACTGACATATCACCATGCCCCCTCCTTCTGGACCCTCTGTAGTGCCCAACAATCTAATTCAAGTGGGCTGAATGTGCCTGCTGTTGCCCTGAGACATTGAGAAAACAACCCCCTCCTATCCTATTTGGAGATGAGGTTGGATCCACAGCTACCCCACAGTCTAATTCATGCAGGACAAAAGTGCCAGTTATTGCCAGGAAAGGCTGAGGAAACACAGCTCCCTCCTATTCTACTTGGTGGTGGGGATGGAGCTACATGTGTCTGATTATTTATTCTGTGTGGGTCTAAAGCACCTGCAGTTACCCAGAGAGGCTTGGGAAGCACTACCCCCTCTTGTCTTATTGGTGGTGGGGAATGGAGCCACAGGTGCCCAACAATTGTGTTCATGCAGGCCAAACACACTTGAAGTTGCTCTGAAAGGCTGAGGAAACATCGGCCCCCTCCTATCCTATGGGGTGGGCAGGGATGGAGATGGAATCAAAGGTGCTCAACAAACCAGTTAGTGTGGACCAAAAGTGCCTGCAGTTGCCCAGAGAGCCAAGGAAACACAGCTCCCCACCTATCCCATTGGGGTGCAGAGATGGAGCCCCATGTGTAAGTGACTGCAGTTACCCACAGAGCTGGTAAAATCCCCCCAGCTTCTTCCCTGCAAGTGGTGAGAATGAAGCCTAGGTTACTGCAGCAATCCAATCTGGGAGGAAGAAGCTGATCCCTACCATCACTGGGATTTTCAATCCCTACTATCACTGGGATTTTTAATCAGCTTCCCTTCATATTGGGGGCTGAGTTAAAATGGCAGCCATTGGCATCTTTCTGACTTGGTCAGATTCACACTTTAGCTGTTCTTAGGATTATACTTTAGCCAGCCAGATTTATTAACCAGTAACTGAAGTCAGGGGCCAACCCTCTCTTCCTCCCCCATTTTTGGAAAATGGAGCTTCCAACTCCAGCCACAGAATAGCTCCTGAGGCAGCTTGTGCTGCTAGAGGCAGTTGGGCACCAGTCTCATGGCATGGAACATTCTACTCATAAATCTTCACTGCAGATCAGCAGTCTCCTCCTTCCATTCTTTCAGGGATGTTGCAGGATGCTCTTTTGGTCTCCTGGGACCCCCAAACAGGTGCTATAATAGTTCTGGGCAATTACTAACTGCCTTGTAAGATGAGGTGATTTTGGAGCTCCTTACCTATATCTTCCCCCTATCCCACAATAATTAATGTTAGTAGAATATATCATGAAGGGTCCACAGTATATATTATGTAAAATTTTTGAAACATTCTTCTGGTTCCATATTTGAAAGCAGATTTTTTTTTTGTTCATTATCATCTTTTCCTGATTATATTTATTAGGATTTGTTTTTTCTTCTAGCAGTAGATACCTCAAAAATAATGAATTAAAAAAGAGATAAATTAATTTCTCTTTCTTTATAAATAGAATAGTATGTCTCTACAACAACTGCATAAAGAACATTGCAGCCCAAACAGTAAAATTCTCATTTTTTTGAATCACACAAGGAACTTGTCATGAAAATTGACTTCATTTAAAGCCATTAAGCTACCATCAACAAATTTCATATTTTCTGAACTTTAATTACTTTATTTAGAAATATAAAGAAAATGAGCTACAAGAAAATCTTTATAAATCTTTCCAATAGCAAGAAACAATGTGTGTAAATAACTCATGAGCTAAAAAATATTATAATTGAAATTAGGAAAAATTAAAACTAAACAATTTTTCAAATACCACATGTAAAATAATTGTGAGGCACTAAAAGTGGTACTTAGAGGGAAAATTTATAATCCTCAATAGTCATATTAAAAAAGATGAAAGGTTGAAAATTAATGAGTGAAGCATTTAATTTAAGAAGTAAGGAAAAGAATGAAAGTTAAAACCAAAGATAATATGGTGGTTGAAATAATAAGCATAAGAGCAGGCTTTAATCAGATTGTAAACATACTACAGAAGGTATACACAAAGTCAAATGTTGATCTATGAAACAATTTATAAAAGAGATATCACTGTCAAATTAATAAGTGAAAATAATAAAAATGAAAAAGCACAGATAAATTGTATTGGATAACAATGGGGAAGATGACACATATATGAAAACTAAACATGTATTAATAGTTTGAATAATTTTATGCCAATACACTTGAAATTTTAGATGTAATGGACACTTTACTAGAGAAAGTAAATTCAAAACATATCTGAAGAAGAAATAAAAATAATGAAAAGCTATACAGGAGAAAATTTTCTAGCTGAAACACAAAGTTCAGATAATTTGCATGTGAGTTATTCTAAGAGTTTACATCACAAATATTCCCTAATTTTACAAACTCTTTCAGGTAACAGAAATGAAGGAATATCCATCTCTTTTTTATGGGGCTGGATTTAAGTAGATACTGAAATGAGAAAATTTCAGGAAAAAAATAAAATTTGCTATCCAATTTTAATGATAAATTTAGATATAAAATTCCTGAACAATGTATTAGTATCCTTCTCTCCCAGCATTTTATTAGAAACTAAACTAAACTAATCCTTAATACATCATTACCAAGATTTATTTAACCCAGTAATGCATGGCGTGTTTAATATCAGACAATATTTTATTGTAATATAGCACATTAAAGAGTAAAGCATAAAACCTACATGAAAATATTAACAGATACATAAAAATGTAAAAAAAACAAAGTATCCACTCATAATAAAGACAGATAAAGAAGGTCATTCTTTAAACAATAAGAAAGACGGTAAAATTTAAAAAAAAAACATGCTTCATTGTGACATGTGGATTAACATCCTATAAATCATGAAGAAGTTAATATCTACTAACCTTACAACACATTATTCAACCTGTACTAGAGTTTCTAGCCATTGCAGTTAGAAAAGAAAAAACAAATAATAGTTATAAGAAATGGAACAGAGATAACAAAACTGTTGTTATTTACATGCGATAAAATTGCCTAAATTTAAAGCTTCCTCTCCCAAATCTAAAGACAAGTTATAACAATAATAATTAAGAATGAAAACTTAGCAAGGTTGATGAATACAAAGGAAAAAAAAGGAGTCAGTAGGTTTTTAAAAATGTAGTTTTTTCTTAAACTTTTTACTTTAATTTCAAACTTACAGGACAGTTACACAAATAATACAAATCCATAAAGAGAATTCCCACATATTTACCCCACTGATACTCAGATCCACCCTGTTTAACATTTTGCCACATTTGCTGTATCATCCTATCACCTATCTATCATCTATCTATCTATCTATCTATCTATCTATCTATCTATCTCTATCTATCCATCTCTATCTTCTAAATATTTGAGAGTAGGTTTTATACATCATGCTCCTTGAACACATAGTACTTCCATGTACATTTCTTAAGAATAAAGATGTTTAGTTATGTAAGCTCCTTAAGTACAGTTATCAAGTTTAAGAACTTTAACATTGATACAAATTTTACCATCTATATCCCAGTTTTTTTTCATGTGTCCAGTAATGTCCTTTTGAGCCTTTCCCCCATTATTAGATCCAGTCCAGGATCATGTATTACATTTAATTGTAACTTATTCTTTAGTTGCTTGTCAATAGAATTTTACACCAGCTAGAAAAACCTAGAAAATATAATGTAAATATATCTGAGAGTAACACAAATGAAACTGTGCAATATTTTATGAAAATAAAGCAATAAAAATATATCAAAAGGTATTATAAATCATCCATATAAAGGGTAGAAATGAAGACAATCTCTTAAAAATGTAATTTTTTCTCTCATTTGAGCTTTATATTTTACAAACATGCTTCAAATATGTCAAAGTAAAGGGGGAAGAACAGGATTTGTATGCCAGCTCATGCTCTCCCTGGCTGAAAATGTTTGTTCCAAGGGTAAATGCTGTTAATACTAGGACAAATAATTTTAAATAAATTTCACTTTCTAGAGATATCAAAGAAAATAATACACTAACAAAATAACATGTTACAAACAAATAAATCCTTCCAAGAATGAAAGAAATGTAGTAAATATTAATAGAGGAAATTAAGAAAAAAATAGTAAGGGTAAAACATACCATTTGTAATAAATAATAAAATAAACATACTCATTATTGATTAAATACTGTTAAAACATAAGCTTGTCATTAAGCATGTTTGTACATTTTTGTCTTAAAGCGAGTATTTTTGTCATAGTGGATATTTCACCTATTTTAGAAAAGATTAATCAACTAATTAAATGTATATCTATGAAAAATGAGGACATTTATATGATTATGCCAATATTTGTTGAAATGAGTTCAATAAAAGGTTTGAAATGGATTCAATAAAACCCATTCGTTGCTTAAATAGAAAAAAGGGCACCTAAAAATTAGTCATTAAGTGTTATGACCTTAACAGAATTATGGAACCATCAGCTAGCAGCTGTACTAAGGTTGGATTGTAAGGAGATTAAGCTTGGTCTCTGACTACAGATCATTGAAATCCCTCAGTTCCCCAATTCTACCATATGATAGCTTGGCAGGCCTTAGTAAGATATCATGTTGTAGTTTCTTCTCAGAAATGTGTGCAAAAGTACTGTACTCCTCTCAGATTTTTATTGAGTATTAAATGAATTGATAATATAATGTTCTAGAACAATCCTTGGTACAGAGGGAATCTCAATAAATGCTACCTTTTAGTATTACTCTATGTAAAATTGAACTACTAGAGGTATTGCAGTTAAAAACAAGGAAAAAAGCTACTATAGTTATTATAGCTATTATCATATTCCTTACATTATAAGATGGTATCAATTTTAATTAATGGCTTCAATTTAATAGCAGGTGTTTATAAAAATAAAACACTATCACATCAATGTATGTAAAAAATAAAAGATTCATCAACCTTACAGAAATGTTAAATCTTGAAAAATTGCATCTTAGAAGGTAAACAATATGATAATGTGTATTGTCCTGAGAGTCTAGTAACTTACACATGGAACTACATTAAGAGAAAAAATACATAATTATTATT
Source organism: Chaetophractus vellerosus (assembly GCA_004027955.1). Lineage (NCBI taxonomy): Eukaryota > Metazoa > Chordata > Mammalia > Cingulata > Chlamyphoridae > Chaetophractus > Chaetophractus vellerosus. The sequence goes on along the minus strand of PVKH010025221.1, from coordinate 1,678 downwards.
ACAAATTATATAACTTTATATCACATAACCCAAGAAAATCTGTTGAAAAACCATGAGAATCGGTAAGGGATCATAAAAGGTGAAAAAACATATTTGTAAACATGTGATCATTTATAATAATTAACTAAAAATTCAACTGTTAAAAATCACATTTAAAATGTATTCATTCAATTAATATACTTTACCATGATTATTTATCTATTCATGCATATATGTATTGTTTAACATTCACAAAGATTTAGGTTTGATCCTACATATGGCATCAAAATCATGACAAACCTTACGCATCTGTAAGTTATATTGTTTGCCCTTCATATATTTGCTCTTAGCTTACATTTAAGAACAGTAAATAACTCCACATTAATTATGTTTAAAATTGTCATATAAAACTATATTATGACTGCAAAGAAAGATACCATAATTTAATAGAAATTAACTTTGGGTGCTTTCAACTTTTCTCTCAATATTTGGTTTTCAGGGGCCGGCTCGATAGCCCAGTGGATAGGTCGCTGGCATACCACATGGGAGGCCCTGGGTTCGATTCCCGGGGACCTCTCCTAGCGGGCAGACCGCCTTGAGAATGGCAAGCCGCCATGGGCGGGCCGGAGCCGCCGTGGGCAGGGCAAGAAGCTGCCACGGACAGGGCAAGAGCCGCCATGGGCAGGGCAGGTCGCCTGTGGATGGAGCGCAGCCAGCCACCTGCGAACTGAAGCAAGCACCGGCCGTGAACGGACGCAGAGACCGCCCACAAGCGGGGAAAGCCGCGCCTGTGCAGTGACCACTCTCGGCGCGTTGCCGCAGCGGGGGGAAGGGGAGATATGTAATAAAATAAATAAATCTTTAAAAAATAAATATTTGGTTTTCAAATTTTCTACCACAAGAATTTATGATATTTTATAATTAAAATACCATATTCTAAATGGTTAACTAAAAGTTTTGCAATTTAACGTGGTCGTAACCAAATATCATTGTACATGTCATAATGACTGAAATAGCCAAATTTTTAGAAAACATTTTTCTGTGTTGTAAATATGGATTCCCCTCCTCTCCTTTTAATAATAACCTTATATTTGAACTTTAACTTCCTCTTTGTTGGTGAAAGATTCCCTGGATAAAGGAAGGCAACTGCTAGGATTTCAAAAATAGGAAGATTCTTAGAGTGAATAGAATTGAAAGGAGATAATGGTAATTTCCATATTCTTTTTCTGAAATCACATAATTCATTGCAATCAGAATAAAGAATAAAGGTGAAGTTTTTTAGGCAAAAAAAAAAGAAAGAAATATGTCTCCCAATAAAAGTAGAAGTTTTCAGTTTTATTTCATCAAACATATGAGCTTAGGGTAATTTATCCTTGGGACCAATAATTGCCATAAGGTAACATTCATAGTAATTTTTAAATCTTTCAATTTGACATGATTTTGGGAACAGATTCTTCTTAGTTCTTGATTTCTCTTTGGCAGAGCTATTAGTGGGAATCAAATGCACTAATTTATTTTAACAGCTGTAAAAATGAGTAATTTAATTAGCTTGTACTATTTTGATGAGTTATTTAGGAAAAAAAGAACATTTACTATAGAATGTTATATTTAAAATTTCAATATGATCAATAATATTAATATAATGGATATATTATAAATTAATTTTAATCAAATACCCTAAAATATTAATATATTACAC
>PVKH010025220.1:0-13456 GCA_004027955.1 Chaetophractus vellerosus | reverse complement strand
CCACAAGGCCAGCTGTAGACTATCAGGTGAACAGCTCACTTGTCTTCTCCTGGAGCGCTCCTCTCCAACATCAGAACTGCATCTCAAAAATCTGCTTCTCAAATCTGCCGCCTTGCTTTTTACACTTGAGACCACACCCACTGAGGGGCGGGGTTCAATGATCTCCTGATGTGGCCCAGTTAACACCCTAATTATAAACCAATCATGCCCAGGTGAACAGATCAGTTTACAAGCATGATTGAATTTATATTTTTGGAATTCATAATTAGATAAAACTGTCAAACCATTACATCCATAAATGAAAGTCATTGGGAGTGAGAAAATCTGCTTCTTGGACAAAATCTTTTACAATGTTAGATAAATTACTAAATTCACTTACTCCATTTATAAATGAAAAGTATGAGGTTTGTCTCTAAGCACTTTGGGGTAAAATGAAGTAGCATTTGTGAAATTGCCTTTAGTTTTTACATAAATTTTAGTTATTTGCACCCTAAATAATATTTTTATCAAAAAGTGTATATTTATTTTTATTTGCAGAAAGGCAAAATAGTATAGGGAAAAGACTGTAAGCTATAGGGTTCAAATTGCAGCTCTACCACATAATGTATGTTTTGAGGGTTCTGTAAGCTGAGTCTCATTCTCTTCATCTATAAAATATCACAATTGATAAGATTGTTGTGAGGATTAAAGAGAAAGTATCTAAAGTGGCTAGCTGATTAAAGATAGTGTATATAAAGTGGCTGACATCTGGTAGGTACTCCATATATCAGCAGCATCATTATATCTTCATTGTTCATTGTGTAAAAGGATTATTTGGTCCTTGCAGCCTAAGGCTGATATGATAAACTATTCTCCTCTCCCTTTCTTTGAGAACTGAAAGATTTCTACTAACATAGATTTATGTGGTCTATCATTATTAAATTACTCCTCTGAGAACATGTGAGAAACCATGTTATAAAACCCCTGAAAACAATTGAAAAGTATCATTTTACTATTTCAAGTAGCAATAAAATTTGGGTAGGAAACCCAGCTTCAGCTCAAATTTATTTAATGAAATAAAGGTTGATATAATAAAGATGTTTAAGTCTACCTGGTAGCCTCAAGGGCTCTCCATATTTCAGTTTGTCTATGGATAGGGAGGCCTTGCTGAATTTGTACATAAGATAAAATGCTAAAATTGCCCAAGGATGGGGTCTAAGTAGCCACCACTTCTCTAAAAACCTATAAACTAGATTTTCATAGATATTTCACCCTTATGAGGCGGGAGTCAGCCTTGTAGATACGTGGAAGAAGAGTGTTCCAGGCAGAGGAACAGCAAGTACAAAGGCCCTGAGACCGGAATGTGCCTGGTGAGTTTGAAAAAAAGCAGAGACCAGTTGTGGAAGGAGGGAACAGATTGGTTTTTTCGTTCGGTCTTCAGCCTAATTGCTTTCAGAAAGACCTCAAACAGCTCAGGCAGAAAAAGAATATGAAGGATGCCGTCTCAAAATACATCATTAACTAATACATACAAAGCTGTTGTAATGAGAGAGCATTTCAACCATTTTAACATCTGCTGGAATTGTAATTTTACCAAAAGAATCTAAAGAAGATGTAATTAATTATGTACATCTCTGGATGAGTATCATGGACTCCATGAAAGCTGTGTTGTTTTGTTTTAAACTTGGAGAAAATAGGTTCTGTCTCATATTTAGAGACCATGGTTGAGAATGTGGCTTATGGTATAAGAAACTCTGAAATATACAGTCTGCTGTATACAATTACTTAGTCTCAATAAGAAAGAAAAGGGAGCAGTACTCAAATATTTCAAGGGAGGCTTCAGAGAGCTCTTTGATGAGCTTAGATGTTTAAACAAATATACAAAAGATGGACCAAAAAAACTAGAACAGGAACTCTTAAGAATGGTGTTAAAGGTAAAGCCAGGATTAGGCTCTGAAACAAATTAGAGATGAAAAGTATATATTTCAACCAGTAATGAAGAGAAAGAGGTAAGTATATAGAATGTACAATTATTAAAGGTATAAGTAATGTGGTGAACAGACTCTGGGTGGTCCCAATTAACCCTGCCCCTTGGTGTTCAAGCCTTGTGTCATCCCTTCCCTTGAACGTGGGCAGGATCTGGGCTTTGCTTGTAATCCACAAAATACAACAGAAGTGATAGGATGCGTGTAATTAAGTTACAAAAGATTTGTAAAGCCCTTTTTGCTGGAGTCCCTTACTCCCCGGCTGGCATTGAAGAAGCAAGTCCTGTGAGCTGTTATGTCAGAAGCCTCATGTAGCACGGAGCTGAGGGTCGCCTCTGGCCTACAGGCAGAGAAACTGAAGCCTTTAATCCTACAACCACAAGTAACTGAATTCTGTTGACTAACACAGATCCTTCCCCAGTTAATTCAGATGAGACCATAGCCATGACTGACACTTGATTGCAGCCGTGTGATACCCAAAGTCGAGGACTCAGCTAAGCCAGGCCCAGACTCTGACCCACAAAAACTGTGAGATAAAAAAATGTGTGTTCTTTTATCCTAAGTATGTGGTATTTTGTTAACACAGCAACAATAAACGAATAAACTAGTGCCATTTGCTGGAAAAGTGACCTTCATAATGGCAAGGCTAGAACTTTCCCTAGAATAAAAAATTCCTTTATATTATAGTAAGGGATTCAAATTATATTTTTAGCACTTTGAGTCATTCTTCAGACTCCCCATGAGACATAAACATTCTCCCCTCTGACTCTTTTCTGTCCAATCTACGGAAGTTTGGGGGGAAATAATGAGGATACTACTTTATAAACTTCCTAATCGGTTCCCCCATATCACATATGGGCAAGTTCTTTGCTTTCTTTACTCCTTTTGCTATCCCCTTGTATTTCTACATTAGAGAACTTATGATACCAGCTTCCAGAAGCCAACAGCTGCTGCATTATATTAGCAATGCTATGATGACTCTTCTCAAGACAACTCTCCCTCCTCACCATATGATTCTTATTCAGCATAATATTCCCAGTACCTAGCACAGTGCTTGACACAGTTGACATCCAATGACTTTGATGGATGAATACCTCATTAATTTGCCTCCCCCATAAAATCATTAAGAAAGAAGGAATGTTACCCTTTCCTACAGTGGTGCATTTCCTTTAGCCTTTTGGGAATGAAAAAGCAAGCATGACATTTATTTGTGTGCAAGGAAACAAATGAAGCCTGAGAATACAAATATGAGTGAATTGCTTTTTGTAAATGAAGGGAACCTTAAAAACTTAATGTGAATTCTGATTATTTCATACATTCTTTTTTTGTCTTCTCAGTCTACAGAGCTGTGTTTAGTTTTATATGAAATACATTCAGAGTTGGTAAATGCCAAAAGCTTAATTGGCTAATTCCAAATGATATTGACATAATGGACTCATTTGTTATATCACCATTTTCTATCTTCATATCACATAAAAGTACAAACCTTTTATAACCTGACAATAATTGAAATGCCTTTATCTTTTATTCATTTTATTTTCAGCTTCTTTCTTTGTAGACCTCTAGTGGAAACATATTTTAGCATTATTCTTTCCTGTTTGGTACACTGAATGTACCATTGAAAGCCTGCTACACATTGTACAAATTACTAGCAATTTGTGAATTACTTATGAATACTTTCTTTAATTCATTCCTAATTGCCTTGGTGGACATTACTGGTTATTATAATGCCCAAATGATTTGGTTTCATTTACATAACATATAACTGGAAACTTAGCAAAAATATATGCCCCATTGCTTTTACTGCCCATTTCAGAAACATGGTATTGTTTTCATCTAAACAAATGCAGATAAAAGTATTTCAACTCATAATGCCATTATTTATGGATTAGGAAATTATATACCTGTTGATTTGAAACCATTTTTCATGGTGAACTGAAATGCTCAATGATAGTATATATTGGATAAGAGTGTTAATTTTTTTTTAAAGTTTTACAAGCTTTTAAATCACAAGGATTTGTTTTAAAAGTAAACTCTCGTTTTTCCAGGATAGTTGAAGAATGGAGTATTCTGGTTATCTGACCTTACCATATATACCATAAATTATTATACATTTTCAAAATATCAAACATTCATTAATGTCTATTGATTTCATGTTAAATAAAAGGCACTGTTTGGTACTATGATAGATACAAAGATGAATCAGATATTCATCCTGCCATCATTTACGAAGAGAATTTAAACTTATATATAAATATGATTCAAGTTGAACATGGTAAGGATGCAGGTAAAGCACTGTGTAGTTTAGAGAACAGAGAATGTCTTCATTTCCCATTGCTGCTGTAACAAACTACCAAGAAGTTAGTGCCTTAAAGCAACACAAATGTATTACATTACAGTTTCAGAGGTCGGAAGTCTAAAATGAGTCTAACTGGGCTAAAATCAAGGTGTCAACAATGCCGTGCTCCCTTCAGAAGGCTCTAGGAGATAATCTGTTTTCTTGCCTTTTCTGGCTTCTAAAGTCTGCCCTCATTTCTTGGCTCATGGCACCCTTCCATCTTCATAGGCAGCAATAGCTGGTCAAGTCTTTCTCACATCACATCACCCTGACACTGACTTTTCTTCTGCCTCCAGCTTCCACTTTTAAGGACCCTTGTGATTGTATTGGGCCCACTCATATAACCTTCCCTATTTTACAGTCAGCTGATTAGCCCTTAAGCATAACTTATCCATAGGTTTCAGGGATTTGGATGTGGACATCTTTGGGATACCCTTATTCTACATACCACAGAGAGGTGGGAAGAAATTGTGGTAGACTGAATTATGTTTCCCAATTTAGACATGTTCTTAACCCTAATCCTCATTCCTATGGGTGTGAACATATTGTAAATATGATCTCTTAGGGATGTTATTTTGGTTAAGGTATGGATCAAATGAATGAGGGTGGGCCTTAATTCGGATTACTGGAGTGCTTCATAAGCAGGAAAAAAATAGACATAGAGAAAATTATGGGGAGGAGCTAGAAGCTGGAAGTCAACTAAAACCCAGAAGTAAACTAGAACCCAGAAGAGAAAGGAGAGGACATCACTTATAATAAGGTCCAAACTCCTGAAAATGGCTTACGAGGTCTCAACCAGCTTGTCCTAACACTCTGTATACTACTCTTCCTCTTCCTCTGTCCAGCCACATGAGTCTTTTTGTTTTTTAAGTTCTTCAAACATCCTAAACTCCTTCCATCCCAGGGCCTTTGCACTTGCTGTTTCCCCTGGCTGGAAGGGCCTTTCTTCAGACCTTCACCAGATTCACTCTTTTACTTCACTCAGGTCTCTGCTCTAATGTCACCTCTTGAGAGAGGCTTTTCCTGATCACCCTATCTAATATGGTAGCCTCCATCATCGCAACTAGTCACTCACAATCCCTATACCATTATTTGTTTTTCTAATCACACTTATTGCCACCTGAAATTGTGTCTAGAATATAAACAACAGGAAGGCAGAGTCCTCACTTGTCTAATTTACCACTGTAGCCCCAGAATCTACTACAGCAGTCACTCAATAAGTACTGAATTAAAAACTGAATAACATCAAAGAGATAGGTTGTTTAGGATTAAACAACTATAGGAGAGAGAAGAAGAGTAAAATTGACACTGAAATTTGAGCATGGATTACTGGACGATGATAAAAACCATTAAAAATCACAAGGAACTCCGAAAGAAAGATTTGGGAGAGAAGGAAGATAAATTCCATATTAGACATATTGAAATGCTATATGACATTTGGAGGGAGATTGGGAGAGAGGTCAGGATTGGGGGTGTTGTTTGGGAGGTTATTCATGTAGATCTCATGGCGGGAACCCTACTGTTCCTGTGAAAGGGTGCAGTAAGAGGAAAAGGAGAAGTCCTCTGGGGACAGCACAGAGGAGGGGAAGAGGGGCTAGATGGAGGAGAGCAGTCAGGATGATAGGAGTGAAAAATGAAGAGTAGGGTGCTTGAGGGGACGGAAAAAAAACCCCAGGGAGAAGAGAATGTCAAGAAGGGAGTGGTCAGCAGTACTAAATGCTGACAACAAGATGACATGTGAGAAAAGAATTGCGTGTGATTGTAAGCATTAGTGACCTTTAAGAGAGAAGTTTAAGTACATTGGTAAAGGCACAAATACATTTTACACCAGTACTGTCTTGAATGTCAGTTTATGATTCATAAGCCATTTCAGTGTCTCTTGGGAATTCTTGGTCATTTTATAAATATCAGTTATATAACTCTGTAGTTTTAAAGGTATAGGAAATTGAACTGAATCTATACGGATCCTACAGCATGCTTTAGAAGGTATTTAATTTGAGCAAATTCCGATGCCCAGGTTTCTGTGACTTTCTAGTAAAGGATGTGATATGCTCTGATAGCTGTCAACAAATGCATAGTTTTCCTGAATTGAGAAGTGGTAAGATAAGAGAGAAAATGTTAGTTAGGCCGGCAATATTTTTTTTCTGGCGACACAAAAAGGTGTTAAACTTATTTGTTGTTATTTTGAAAAGGTCTAAAAAGAATAAGCAGGGAAAATTGCTCATAATCCATCACCAAGGGTCATTGTTTACATTTTGGCCTAATTACCTTCAGTCCTTTTTCTCTGCTTTTTTAATTTGCTAACACTTGTGTTTATTTTATAACGGGAACAGGAGAATAGTAGCTAACAGCACAGACTTGAGAATCAGATTGCCTGAGTTTAAACCCCAACTCTGCCTCTTAGAGCAGCATGATCTTGGTGAGTTTCTGAAACTCTGTGTCTCAGTTTCCTCACTTGTAAAACGGAAGAACTCTTTTGTAAGCTTATTTGTTCTAATATTTGATATTCACAGAGTTGATCCAATCCCTTTTCCCTTAGGTTTCCAGTCTTAATTGCCCTGTTTTCCCCCCGTCCTCTGACAGTCATTTGGAAGGCTTCTCTCATCCCTTTTGTCATTTTATCTATCATTCCCCTGATGTTCTGGGGGTTTGTGTTTTTTTTCTCTTAATGTAAAAATATTATTTATAAATATAATATAGGTTAGGAGTCATCCCAACTCTTGGCAACTAAGCTAACATGAGAAATTGAGGAAACCAGTTGAGGATTATACTTGTCTATAATGGTCTTAAAGTTGCATAGCACAGTGTGCTTCCATTAATGTCAAGTATGGCCTTGATCTATTCCAAAATTTTTAAAAAAAAGGACGATAAACTAATTAAAGCATTTGTCTGTATCAGAGTTATTATCCTAAAAGGCCATTAACCATACAATGATAATCAAATGACTGGATGGTCCATTAACAGTAATATGGCCCTTAGGGCCCCACATCACAACAGGGCATGCTAATTTGCAGACTATTGTGACAGATATGTTTCTAAGACTAGGCTAACTGTAAACTATCCAAGTAATCAAGAAGCTAAGGGGAAACAGTTTTCTTCCTTTGTTTATTTCAGGAAAGAACTAACATTTATTTTAAGTATCTTTAAAGAAAGGGGAAGATTAAGAAAAAATGGTCTTGTTAGCGTCTTGGTTAAAAGAGGGAATCTAAATTTTTGGAATGTAATATACAGAATCTAGAAGCTTTTCTGCTGTTTTAATTGAGCCATGAGGCAAGTGACTATGTCCCTGAGCAAAGTGTAAGTATAAACTATGTTTTTGGTCAAGTTAGAATCAAGGCAGAACATGACCATAAAAGATGCAACATGCCTCTTGGCTTCATGTCTAGAAACAAAACTGAGTTCTCTCCATGGAACTCAGTGGGCCCTTTGGGTATGACAATCATGGTTCCCATATTTTCCAGGGCCCACATTGATTTTAAGTCCTTTGTCACCCTTTCAACCATTCTCCTGATTTGAGGGTCAGAAAAAAATAGTTGCAGTATCTGTTCTTTTCTTTGTGAGCAAGGTTTTGCCAACCCTAGCCTTTATTGAAAACATCTTTGTTCTGTCAGACTACTGTATTGCAGGTTGTTGTTACCCAAAGGTGGCTCTGTCTTTATTGATGAGGTACTGACAAGGTTCGGTGAAGCACATCTTATGTGTCAGGATAGAGAAGTTTTATGAACAGTAAAATGGTATTGTTTTATTGCTTGACTAGATGGCAAATTGACATTAACTTAAGGAAACAGACTGCTTCAGGTTTTTCTAAGTATCTTGCAGTAAATCAACCTACAGAGACTTCCTTAGGAAACACATTGGCTCTTTTTAAAAATATGCATGCAGCACATTGAACGTCGTGCTTAAATCATCTAGCTCTTTTTTGTAATCCAAAGATAAGAAAAATATGTCAATTTGTAGTATGGCTTCCTAGAGATTTGAAAAACAAAAGTTTGTCTGTTCCTGTTCTAGCAAAGCTGTCCATTTTACAGGTCTTAGCAGCTTTCATGTGTTAAGAGTTGACTAATAGGAAGATTGCATTTGTGTAGCATCTTGCCTCAGCTCACCATCTTGAAGTTTTCTTTTAAAGAGTGACTATGTACCATTCCCCAAATAGAAGTGCAGACTTTGTTAATATAGTTTCTGAATTTTTAACTACACCCTATTTTTTATTCTTTGGTGTAAAAACCATTGCCTGCTTGTTTTCTTTTAAATGAACTGCAGTGACACAATTATTTCAAAATTAGCTGTTTAATAACATATTTGAATGTCTAGCCCCAAAACAGTTCAAAATAGTCAACAATTCCTCAGCAGAGTTCTGCCAATGATTCTGAAGCTCAGAATTCTAATTCAATTGCAAAGGAAGCAGACCTGAATAATAGGAACATTTAAGGTAGGATGTAAAAATGTTGTCATACTCCAACACCTAGGATTATTCCTTAAATTTACAATTCATAGGTCAAATCTGAACTAAATTTGACTAATCAGAAATAATTAATGTGCTAAGTTTAACTATGGTGGGAAATGACAGAGTAAGACTTCTTCAGTTCTTTTCTGAACCATTATCAAAGGTTTTAGTTTACATTAGGCCCCCTATCTTAGTCTTTATAGCCCAATATAAAAGTAAAGACAAACTCCAGGAAATAATTCTTTGTCTGATTATTTGTATTTCAACTAAAATACCTGAGCTACTCTCTTATGGCTCAAAGACTAAAAAGCTTAATGAACATACACATTTATAAACATATATTTCTTTAAATGCTCAAAGGAGATACTGCCATTTCCTGCACTCAAAACATTGCTAGGGAATATGTTTTGTATTTGAGAATATAGTTTCAATATCTTATTGGTGATGTGTTATTTCCAAATACCATTAGGGCATCAAGTACAGCACACAGATACATATTTACCATAACATCACATTCAGAAAACCACGAAGTTAAGCAAATCTGTCAGAACTCACAGAGCAATGGGTATGCTCTTTTCTGTTTAGTTGCTGACTTGCCATGTGGCGTTCCAAATTTCACCATTGTAACCTCATTGCCTAATAGTGCTGCGAAAACGTAATTGGTATTTAAAACAGTTTTGAGATTTCCAGATAAAAGATTTCACAGAAGCACAAATTTTATTATCTGGCTTTCTGTCTAGTGGTTATCCTTAGTGCACACTGCATGCAAACTTCCTTGTATGTAAGGGCAACATGATGAGTGTGAAGAGGTCAAAAGGGATAGTTATGGTTATAACTAATTATCATGTAAGCAAAACAAATATAAATAAAAATGTTAACTTTTATTTAAACATGGTTTTCATATTTGAGTGGAAGAGAAAAAAGCATTGGGCCGTTGTGCCTTTCTGTTATAGGAGTGCTCGTTATATGACCTAGATTTCAAATCTCTGTAGTATTTCCTGTAGAAAACCAACATATTCCCTTTCTGCACACCAACCATTAATGATAAAATATGAGTCAGCCACATAGAGGCACTCTGTGTAAAATTTTTCATCAAAACCTTTTATTAATGAAAAACAAGTACATAGTGCTATTATAATGCAGATGAGCTAATAAGCTAAATATAATTAGGAATTTTCTAGAGGGAAATTTCTCAGGAGGTAAATATTTAAACATTCGCTCTTAAATTTTTTTGAAAAACAATATGCTTTTACATGTACATAACATAGTTTATTCTATATCTGATGTGATATTGGAATTCTTGGTAGTCATAAACTGTGACTAATTTGTTATTGCACTAAATAATTTTTTTATCTATTGTCTCTTCAAAGAATCTTTGCTGTTATAATCTATGATTTTAATCTCAGGGTTTTTTTTTTTTTTTTTTAAAAGAGCATTAATCTGGAAAACAAACAGCTATGCTATTCTTATGTCAAAAAAAATATGACAGATTTCAGCCATACTATAGCCTTTCCTCTTGGCTCAGCCCTTCACGTAAAATAGACAATTGTATTATATTTATTAGACAAGGTATTAGTGTAAAATAGCATAAAATAGAGGACAAGGAAGGTCTGTCTGCATGATAAGATTTTCAGTTAATCTTGAGAGATGAGCCAGCCATCTAATGAACTAAAGAGAGAGCATTCCAATGAGAGACAAAGAACTGTTGCTTCAAGAAATGAAAGGAGGCCAGAGTAGCCTCACTTACTGAGATGGTAAGGATGGCAGGGAGGATCAGCTTTTGAGAAATAAATCAAAACCAAGCTTTGTACATATTAAGTATGAGTTGCCCGTGAGACATTCAAGTGGAGATGTCATTGAGCAGTACCTTATACCAATCTGGAGTCAAATGATAGGTCTGGGCTGGAGAAATAAAATTTTCAGGATCATCAGCATATATATGGTTTTTACAACTATGAAAATGGTTGAGATCCCCTAGAATGAAAGTATAAGTAGAGAAATGAAGAGGATCCAAACTGAACCATACAGGCATTTAGGAAGAAGAAAATAGACTAAAAAGGAGTGATCAGGAAGATAGAAGGAAAACTAGGTAAAGATAGTATCTTGGAACCCAAGAAAAATGGAATGGTTTTAAAAACAGATGCTTTTTTAATATGCCAGTAAAAGTCACGGTAGAGAGTAGATTTTAAAAAACTATTTCAGTAAATTATACAAGACTCCATATAGTCATTTTTTTAAATAGGGTAACCACTAGCCATATGTGGCTATTTAAATTTTTTAAGATTTTTATTTTATTTAACCCCCCCCCCTTGCTGCTTGTGCTCACTGTGTCCATTTGCTTTGTGTTTTTCTGTGTCTGCTTGTGTCCCTTTGTTGCAACACCACGCCACGCAGGCCAGCTTGCCTTTACCAGGAGGCCCCAGGAATCGAACCTGGGGCCTCCCATATGGTAAACGGGAGCCCAACCAATTGAGCCACGGCTGCTTCCCCAATATAGTCATTAATATTCCATTATTTGTTCAGAACCACTTACTCCAAACAGTTGGAACTATCTTAACCTATCTTTAACCAACTTGCCAGATTAACCAACTCTATTCTCTCTGTAAAGCCTACTAATGCCACAGGCGATGTCTGCTTGTGTCTAATAGGCCTCTCCTTAGTACTGCCAAGAACTTAGACTGCTACCAGTAAAATTTATGAGAGTTGGTTGTGTTCATGTCCAAAAATATTTATGCCAGAGGTACTTATTATAAATTAATCGTATTTGTAAATTGATAAAATATGAATGCCAAAAGAAGAAGGTTTTATAAAAAACTAAGTTGTGTGCTTTAGAGAGATTTGATAAAGGTGAGTTAATAATGCTGTTCATTAGATTGAGAGAGTCATTTGTAAAAGATTGGGGGGAATTTTATAAAAGTCTAGAAAGATTCTGCGATTGGATTGTTTCATAACTGCTCTTAATTCTCATACCACTTTAAAGAAACTGAAACTGGAAATGGTAGCTGATGCATTTTGAGTATGGTTTCTGCAAGAGGAACAGTACAGAACCTTCATCAGGAGACTGATAAAGAAAGAAAAGACTTGGCCTTACAAAGAATGGCAAATAAATATATATTTATATGTTTTGATTTAAAATCAAGACTTTAAGGTATCCTCATAGATAGGATATATTACCTGATGGCCAATCTTCTGTATCTGATACAAAAATAAACTTTACAACTATGTTTATTACCAAAATGTATGAATAAATTATCACTGAGTAAATATAATCTTATTAGTTTATGCCTTTCTTTCATAGTTTTGATATTTAAATACCTAAAACAAGGAAAATAAGTCCAGATATTTGGAATTTTCTAAGCATATGTATACTTTGTTTTTACAACTACCTTTGTATTTCCTTGCTTTAATCATACTGATAACTTTAAAAACTATATTTGATTACTCATAAAATCAAACCAGTGTTATAGTCTCACTTTTATTTTTGACACATAACCATAGTTGAGGTTACTAAAGCATACTTTGCGAGTAGAAAATATTGTAAATGGAGAGGGTCCTTCCTTTATTTTCTGAAATTCTCTTTACAACTAATTAATTTCAGACCTTCCCGCAGGCACTTAGAAGGAATAACTTTTAATACTATTACCTTTTGAATAATAGTCAATTCTTGCTATTCCATAAATTTAGCTGCAAGCATTTAATTTTTTATCAATATTTTCCAATTAGAGGTCCATATTTAATCATCAAATTGTCCGTGAGCAATGTGAGATGACAAGTGATTAAAATGGATAGGTAATAAAATAGAGGATAATAGAAGACAGTAATCCAATGAGAGAAAAATAGAAATGAATTTTAAGAATCCATGGGTTTATAAATTAGATTCTTAAAGCTTTGATTTACTGGATTTTAAATACAGGCTTTTCATGTTCACACAAATGTCTGATCACCAAATACACGATCCATAGTCCCTACTTATAAATATGCCATTCTACTATTTGTATGCTGGAGGCAGCCTCCTGTTGGAGATCTGTACAATGCTTTAAGACATGAGTTATTCTATATAGCATAAGTCTAAGGCCATCAGATATAAGCAATAGGAAGACAGATTTGGGCTTAATTATAAACAAGAATCTTCTGACAACTACTCCTATCCAAAAATGCAAAGTCCTGAGTTTCTCATCGCTACAAACAGGGCCTGGGTAAATCATAAAAGATTTCTAACTATTTATACTGGATTAAAATAGAACTTCTTAAATCCTTTCTACAGAATACTGTGCATTTTGTGGAATAAACAAAAAGTCAAGGGAGTATATGGGGACTGAAATCCAGCCCTTGTTATGTTCACCATGCTATATGCTCTGGTTTAGGGACTGCATTTCCTAGAGGAAGAAGTGTCTTTTTATAATTTGCAAGGAAAGGCCATCAGCTCTCCAAGGTTCATGTGCAGAGTTGCACCAGCTCAGAGAAGACACAGTTTTCTAGCCCTTGCATGCCAAGTGAGTGCTATTCTCCTCAGAGTAGAAACTTTTTGTAATATCACCATAAGCTATCAGTGGCCCTGTTTTTATATGTTAGGCTTTCTTTCCAACACTAGGAGTCTAATGAAGCAAATGAAAAGGAAATGACTTAAATATTCAATACAAAAAATATTTTTTGATATCTAATGTATTAGTCAGTGAAAGGGGTGCTGATGCAAAATACCAGAAATCGGTT
>PVKH010025219.1:0-13460 GCA_004027955.1 Chaetophractus vellerosus | reverse complement strand
AAGTCTCAGCAGGATCTCATTGACTGCCAAAGTAGATACTACTCCAAATAACCGGGTGTCTGAGGGCTCTGGAGATGTCCAGACACTATAGTTTGGTCAGATAACTCAGGAGTTTGGTGCCTTGCCAGTAGGCCCTACTTTGGAATTTATGCTCCCCAGTGTGACAGAGTTAGACGCAGTTGTGTTTCCCCTACACAAGGTTTTACTGTCCCTTCTATTAGAACCTATAATTAGTATGAGAGTTGGTAAGTGTACATCCAAGAAACTTAAATCTTTGGTTGTCCATGTGCCAGCTGGGCCCTAAATCTCAAATGAGTTGCAACACCTACTCTCCAGTTCATTGGACTCACCCAGGACAACTAACGAGGAGGTGAGGATAGACAACCATGATGCCAAGGAACCAAGAGAGTCTACAACTGCAAGTAAGAGAGTCCCATCCATCAGCCATATGGGATTGAAGCCCCCTCTCAATTAGAGGTGGAGTGGACATCACCACCCCAGAATCCTCAGGACTGGGGAATGAACTATGGACTAAAGTAGACTTGCTGGTATTCTACTATAGACTTATTTTGATTCTAGCAAAGGAAGAAATTATATCATTGATGTGGAAGGCTGTGGCCACTGGAGGTTCTGAGGGCAGGGAGAGGGAAACAGGTGTAATACAGGGGCATTTTTGGGACTTGGGAACTTCCTGAATGACATTACAAAGACATATACAGGCTATTTTATATATCTTACCATAACCTACAGAATTGTGTGGGAGAGAGTGTAAACTAAATGTAAACTATAAACCAAGCTAGTGGCAATGCTACAAAATGTGTTCATCAATTGCAATGAATGTACCACACTAATGAAGGATGTTATTAATGTGGGAGGTGTGGGGAGCAGGGCATATTAGAATCTCCTATATATTTTTAATGTAACATTTATGTAATCTAAGTAGCTTTAAAAAATAATTTAAAATACAAAAATAAAATAAAAAAGATTCTCATTATCACAAATGTATTGGGAAAAGTCTAAGGTATAGTTTTATAACATGTTATCTTATTTTTAGGGCACAAGGTCTTTGATGGCCAAAACAAGTACACAATTGAAGCAATTTCAGAAAAGAACATATAAATAGAAACAAACACACTTATATACATGCACATCTCAATGCAAACATTGTACAGTGGTTAACATAAAATGCCTTTAGAACTTTGTATAAATCAAGAACACAAAACTATAAAAATACAGAGGGTTAAACTCAGAAAGAAAAGCATCAGCCACAGCCAAGCCAATTTGCAAAGATTGTGAATATTTCTGTTTGTGTGTGTATGCTGCTGTTTGCTTTTCTTGACTTTTAGCACTCAAGGAAATTGCTATCATATCACTAGCTGGATACAATCTGAAGGAACAGACAGTCCAGGAACTAAATCCCAAAATTAATACTTCAAAATAATAAAATGTACAAATGCAAGAAAGATTGCATGATAAACAAAGTAACAGGATATTTTAGCCCATCCAAAGGAACAAGATAAAATCCAGAAATCATCAATGAAGAAGACCAAATATTGTACTTATTAGACAAAGTCTTTAAAAATGATCCTAATATGCTCAAGGAAATAAAGGAAAACAGACAGAACTAAAGAATATCAGGGAAATAATGAATGAATAACATGATAATCTCATATTTAAAGTCAAACAGAAATAATGAATTTGAAGAGCACAATAACTGAAATGAAAAATTTCCTAGAGAGTTTCAACAGTAGATTGGAATTGGTAGAAGAAATAATCAGTTAACTGAAAGATAAGGAGACAGTTGAAATGATTCAGCCTGAGAAATTGAAGAAAGAAGAGTGAAAATAAAATAGAACCTAAGGACCTGTGGGACAGCAACAAGCAAACTAATACATGCATTATGAGAGTCCTGGAAGGAGAAGAACAAGAGGAAGAGGCAGAAGGATATCTAAAGAAATAATGCATAAAACTCAAGAAATTTAATGAAAAATATGAATATGAACATTCAAGAAACCCCACAAACCCAAAACTGGATGAACTTGAAGAGAAACACAATCAGACACGTAACAGTCAAACTGTCAAATGCAAAAGACAAGAGAAATTTCTGAAAGCTTCAAGAGAAAAGCAATGTGTTATGTTCAACAGAATCCCAATAAGATTAAATGCTTATTTCTTATTCAGAAAATGTGGAGGCAAAAATTTGGTTGGACAAAATATTTAAAGCATTGAAAGGAAACAATTGCTAAGCAATAATTTTATATCTGGCAAGATTGTCTTTCAAAAATGAGGAAGTGATTAATACATTCCCAGATAAACAAAAACTAAAGGATTTCATGACCATTAGACCTGCCTGCAGGGAATGCTAAAGAGAGTTCTTCAGATTGGAAGGAAAGGACACTAGACAGTTGATTGAAGTAACATAAAGATATAAATACTTGCAGTAGAGGTAATCATATGGGTAATTATAATTGCCAGGACTTTGTATCGTATATTTTGGTATATATCTCCAGTTTTGATTTCTTACTGTTTCCACAATCCATATGCATAAAAAGTAATGATAAATCTATGGTTTTGACGTACAATGTATAAAAATATAATTTGTAACAAGTATAAGAAAAAGGTGGGTGGCAGAAGAGTATAGGAACAGTATGTGTGTATGCCGTTCAAGTTTAGTTGGTATTAATAAAACATGATTATTATAGATTTAGGATGTTATATTTAAGTCTTATGTAAGCACAAAGAAGATATATGAAAAATGTATAAAGAAGGATTGAGAAGAGACTCAACATGGTACACTAAAACATATTTTAAAAAAGGAAAGTAGGCATTAATAAAAGAATTGAGTGGAGAAAAGGTATGCAACTTACAAAGAATAAATAGCAAAGTCCTGCATTATCAATAGTTACTTTAACTATAAATGCATTAAACTCTGCAGTCAAAAAGTAGAGGTTGGCAGAATGGATTAAAAAAATCATCTCTCAAATATATGTTGCCTACAGGAAAGTCACCCAAAATTCAAAAATATGAGTAGGTAGAAAGTAAAAGCATGCAAAAAAATCATATCATGCAAATAGTAACCAAAGGAGATCAGGGGTAGCTATACTTATATCACATAAAATAAACTTTAAGTAAAAAAAATTGTCATGAGAGACAAAGATGATAAAGATATCAATTCAATAAGAAGACTTACTGATTGTACATATATATGCACTGAATGGCAGAGTCCCAAGACAAATGAAGTAAATATTTGAAGCAAGAATAGATGGTTCTACATTAATAGTAGAAGACTTCAATACAGCACGTTAAATAATGGGTAGAACCTCCAGACAGAAGATCAATAAGGAAATAAAAGAACTGAACAATACAATAAACAATTGGCCTTAACAGACATATATATAGGACATTTCACGCAAAAGCAGCAAGAAACATATTCTTTAATGCACATCGGTTATCCTCAGGATAGACCATATGTTAGGTCTCAAAACAAGTCTCAATGAATTAAAAAATATTGAACTCATGATGTATCTTCTCTAGTCGCCATGGAATAGAGCTCGAAATCAATAAAAAAGGGAGAACTGGAAATTTCACAAATGTGTGGAATTACAGACCACACTCTTAAGCAACCAATGAGGCAAAGAAATCACAAGGAAAATTAGGAAATATCTTGAGGCAAATGAAAATGAAAACACAATGTACCAAAGTATAAGGGAGGAAGCAAAGGCAGTGCTGAGAGGGACCTTTATACGTTTAAATGCTAACATTAAAAAAGAAGAAAGACTTAAATCAGAGTCCAAACCTCACAACTATAGGGATCTAGGAAAAGAAAAGCAAATTAAGACTGAAATTAGTATTAGGAAGGAAATAGCAAAGATTAGAATGGAGATAAATTAAAAGGGAATTGAAAAACAACAATAGAATCAAGGACAACAAAGATTGGTTCTTCGAAAAGATAAATAAAATCAACAAACCTTCATTTGGAATGAATAAAAAAAGAGTTCTAAAATAAAATTGGAAATTAGAAGGGAGATATTACTATGGATACCACAGAAATAAAATAGAGTGTAAGAGGATTCTATGAACAACCTTTGCTTATAACTTAGCCTAGATGAAATAGAAAAATTTCTAGAAACAAACTGATTATCTAAACTGACTCTAAGATCTCAACAAACCAATAACAAGTAAAGAGATTGATTCAATAAACAAAAGCTGGGACCGGCTGTATAGCCCAGTGGATAAGGCGCCAGTACACCACATGGGAGGCCCCGGGTTCAGTTCCCAGGGATCTCTCCGAGTGGGCAGACCTCCTGAGAAGGCAAAGCCACTGTGGGCGAAGCAGAGCCGCCGTGGGCAGGGCAAAAAAGCCGCCACAGGCAGGGCAAAGCTGCCACGGGCAAGGCAAAAGCCGCCACAGGAAGGGCAAAAGCTGCCATGGGTAGGGCGAGCCGCCTGCGAATGGAGCAAAGCCGCCTGCAAACGGAGCAGAAGCCACCCACAAACAGAGCAAAAAAGCCTCCTGGGAATGGAAGCAGACCCGCCCACAAACGGGGCAAGCCGCCTGTGCAGTGAGCTAACTTGGCATGTCACCACAGCAGGGGGAGACAAAGCAAACATAGAAGAACACAAAATGAACACACATCAAGAGCAAGCAGAAAAGGGGAGGAATATGTAACCAAAAATAAAAAATAAAAAATAAACAAAAACCTCCCAACAAAGAAAAGCCCAGGAAAAGAAGTTTTCACTGGTGAGTTGTACCAAAATTTCCAAGAAGAATTAACGTCAATCCGACTTAAACTCTTCCAAAAAATTGAAGAGGAGGGAATACTCCCTAGTTCACTCTATGGGGCCAACATCACCTACTCACCAAAGCTACATAAAGGTACCACAGGAAAAGAAAATTACAGACAAATATATCCTGTGAGTATAGATGCCAAAATTCTCAACAAAATACTAGTAAACTGAATCTAATAGCACATTAAAAGATTTGAACACTATGATCAAATGGGATTTCTTCCAGGTAAGCAACTCTGTGTGTGATAAGGGAATATGGGAACTTGTATTTTCTGCATGATTCCTGTAAACCTACAACTGCTCCAATAAAAAAAAATTTAAATTGCATTATTGCTGGGACTTGCCTTCTTAAAAAAATAATAGAGGACCAGCAACTCACGGAACAATATCAAACTGTTAAACCTTAGTCTAATAGGAACCCTAGAACCTGGGAAGAGGGAAGGTGGCATAGGACAGAGGGAGACTGAGGAAATAGAAAAGAAATGCTGGAAAAATTAGACCTGAAATTCTTCCAAATGTGATGAAAAGAAGACTGCAAGAAGCTCAAAAAAAATCCCAAGCAGAATAAACATTTAGAGAAATACACAAGACACATTAAAATAAAATTGCTAAAGAATAAAGGTTAACAGAAAATCTTAAAAACAGCCAGAAAAAGACATTATGTACAGAAGACCAAAATATGATGATAACACATTTCTTGCAAGACATTATGCAAATTAGAAGAAAAAAATGGCACCTTTAAATTCCTGAAAGAAAAACAATCTTTCAACCTCTAATGTTAAACCCAATGAAGATATTCTTTCATGAATGAAGTTGAAATAAAGACTTTTTATATAAAAAATTTAAATGAGCAAATTTATTGCCATTAGATCTTCCATAGGCAGAAGAAAAATGATACGAGATGGGAATATGATTCTTCACAAAGGACTTAGTTGTGTCAGATAACTATTAAAGTAAAAAATAATATTTTGTGGGATTTAGGTCATAGTAGAACTAAAATGTATGACTACATTAGAATGAGTAAAGTGTGAGTAGAAAAAGAAGTATGTTTTCATAAGAGTTTTATACAATAATGGAATGATAAAATGCTATTTGAAATTTAGGCAGTGATAACTTAATGATAAATGTTTAAAACCTATAGGGACAACTAAAATATAAAACAAAGAGATATATACTAAAAAGCTAATAGTGGAGATAAAATTGAAACAAAATAATTATTAATATAAAAGAAGACAGTTAAACCTAGAATATGAACAAAGACTAAATGAAACAATTAGTAAGAGGTAGATTTTAAACCAAGCATCAATCATATCAAAGCCAAGCATTAAACTTAAGTGGTACAAACACTCCAATTAAATGATAGAAATTGGCAGATTGCATAAACAAAAACCAACTATATATTGTCTGCATGAAGCTAAATTTAAATATATGGAACCAGATAAGTTAAAAGTAAAAGAATGCAGAAATACATATTATTTGGGATTGAACATGTACAAAAGACGTGATCAAGTCTAATCTGCATTCCTGTGGGTGTGAACCCATTTATAAATAGGACCTTTGAAAATGCTATTATTAGATAAGATATGATTTCATTTATGAATAGTATCTTCAAAAATCCTATTTTGAATAAGGCCAAATTAAATCAGGGTGAACTTTATAAAGAGAGGAAATTGGATGTAGAAAGCCAGAAATCAGTAGAGGTCAGAAGCCCAAAGTTGCCAAGGAGGAGAAAGGGGGAGAGACGACCATATGATGGATGACTGTCATAACCAGACCTCTACCTACTCTTTGAGAAAGCAGGGTCTTGCCAACATCTTGAATTTGGGTTCTGTTGATGTACCTCCTTGCTTCCTGTGACTTTTACTATCTGTCTGAATTTCATTCTCTTACAAAGGATTCTAGTAATAGAATCAAGACCAATCCTGACTGAGGTGGGATTCACCTTTACTGAAGTAACTTCATCAGAAGGTCCTATTTACAAGAGTTCACACCCACAAGAATGGATTTAAGTTTAAGAACATCTTTCTCTAAGGCACATACAGCTTTAAACCACCACAAGGTTGTTTTGTCCTTAATCAGCTAAATTAAATATAACTGACCAAAAGTGGATATATTTTGTATTTAAATGACGAAAACTCCCAAAAGTGTAACTTTTTTCAATAACACAATCTTTGTAAAGATCTGAAGTCATCTTAGCCCAAGGTAAAGTCAAAAGCTGATATGAAATTACAAACCTAGAAGACATGGTGGTGGAAGATGTTGAGATCATCGACCCAAGGGTACTTAATACCTACTGCAAGGGATTGCGTGAATAGGAAATGCCTGACTCTTGCTGAGATGGTGGGAAGTTTTTGTGTTAGGCCTTAATAATGGATTATTTTACAATAGGCCATTTTATCACCTGGTCATTTTTCCAGGGGAAAGTTACTGTCTTAATTTGCCAGACCTACCATCACAAATGCCACACAAATACCACAATGTTGGCTCATCGTTTTGAAGCTAGATGAAGTCCAAAATTGAGATATTGGCAAGATTTGCTTTCTCCTGTGGTCTGTAGGCTCTGTTAGTAGCTGTTGTCAATCTTTGGGGTTCCTTGGCTTGTATTTCTGCCTCCTGACACATGGAGAAGTATTCTCCTTTCCTCACTTCTTTGGCTTTCTGGCTCTCTCTCTAAAGCCTCCAGTAATGCAGATTAAGACCTACCTTCATTCAATTTGGCTCTGCTTTAACTAAAAATAATTTCTTCAAGAGGTCTTACGTACAATTGACTCAAACACACAGAAATGTGGATTGATTTTAAGAACCTACCACATTAGCCATTAAATATAGTTTGTTTAAGTTTCTGCCTGAAAGTCTTGTGTTTTACTCTGTAGTTCATTCTCAGGAGAAATTTAGGGGAATGAAGAGCATGTTAGTTTTGGAGGGAAACTAATCTGAGATGCAGAAATCACCTCCAAAATATCTTAGATCTGATTTTTCATATATTAGTTATTTCATACTTTTAAGAAACAGGCAATTCCTAATCTTATAATCTGTTTCAGGGTATAGAAAGATATGAAAAACTCATGTTTGGAGCTAAACTATCCCAGATACCAAACCTAACAAAAATGTCACATTAAAGGCATTACAGTATAAACACACAAATTGAAAACAGACACTGTCAGAATGGATTAAAAAAACAAGACCCAATTACATTTTATGTATATGAAAAATACTTTAAAAATCTAAAGCTTCATATAGATTAAAAGTAAAGAGATGGAGAAAGATATATCATGCTAGCTCTAATCAAAAGAAACCTGGAGCCTAGATTAATTTCAGTTTAAGCATACTTCAGAAAAAAGAAATTATCAGACATAAAGAAGGGCATTACAGAATAATAAAAGGGTCAGTTTTTCAATAAAAAATAATAACCTTAAACAGGTATGCCCCTAACAACAGAGCATCAAAATAAGAGGCAAAAATTGATAAAATTGAGAGGAGAAATAGAAAAATCACTTAAAATCTCAGTAACTGGTAGACTGAGCAGACAGAAAATCAGTAAGGGTATGAATGACAAGAGCGACAGTATCAGTCTACTTGGTGTAATTGATATTTATAGAATAATCCACATAGCAGTAACAGAATGCACACTATTCTCCAGCTCACGTGGAACAAGATAGAACACATCCTGGGTCAAAAATGTATAAGAATAGAAATAATACAAATAATATTCTCCAGTGCAATTAAACTATAAATCTGTAACAGAAAAAATAATGTGGTGAATCCCCCAAATATTTGGAAATTAAACATCATACATTGAAATAACTTATGGGTTGATGATGTCTCAAGAAAGATTAAAAATATTTTGAATTAGAAGGAAGTATAACTTAGCAAAATTCATGGGATGCAGTCGAAGAAGTTCTTGGAAGGAAATTTATAGCATCAAATGCATATATTAGAAAAGAAAAAATAGTTCTAAAATCAATAAAATAACCTAAGCTTCCACCTTAGGAAACTAGGTAAAAAAGATTCAATTAAACTTAATGAAGCAGAAAGAATGAAATAAAATCAGAAGAGAAATTAAAAAATGTAAAATAGGAAAACAATAGAGAAAATCAACAAAATTGAAAGCAGGTCCTTTGAAAAAAATCAGTAAAATTGATAAACCTTTAGCCAAGCTAGATCTGATCTCCTGGACATTAAAAATAATAGAGGAATAGAACAATTCTATGTCCATCAATGGTATGTTACAGGAAATAGATCATTTACTTGAAAGACACAGACTGCCAAATCTCATTCAGGGAAAAATTGATAATCTTAATAGATTTGTATCTATTACATAAACAATTAATTTTTAAAACCTTCCAAAAATAAAATACCAGAACAAATAGTTTCACTGGTGAATTCATTCAAATAGTTAGGAAAGAAATAACACATACTATTCACAATCTCTTTCAGAAAATAGAAGCAGAGGGAACACTTCCTAAGTCATTGTGGGAATCCAGCATCACCCTAACACCAAAAAATCTTTTGTGGATATAGACACAAAAGTACTTAACAAAACATTAGCAAATAAACCTAGCAATCAATAAATAGGGTAATATGCCATGACCAAGTGGGGTCCATTCCAGAAATTCAAGCCTGGTTCAACAGTCATAAATCAATGAATATAATTCATCATATTAACAGATTGCCTGAGAAAATAAATCATATGATTATATTAATAGCTGCAGTAAAATAATAGCATTTGACAACTCAATACTCATAATTTACCCTCTCAAAAAACTAGGAAAGAACAGAAACCTC
Source organism: Chaetophractus vellerosus (assembly GCA_004027955.1). Classification (NCBI taxonomy): domain Eukaryota; kingdom Metazoa; phylum Chordata; class Mammalia; order Cingulata; family Chlamyphoridae; genus Chaetophractus; species Chaetophractus vellerosus. The sequence continues at coordinate 3,887 of PVKH010025219.1, read as the reverse complement.
TTAACCAATAAAGTGTATTATGAAAAACCTAGAGCTAATATCGAACTTATTGGTGAAAGATTGAAATTTGAACTATGTATTCCAAAAAAAAAACATGTTTAAATTGAACCCATTCCTGTAGGTGTGAATCTATTGTAAGTAGGACCATTTGATGAGGTTACTTCAGTTAAATTGTCATGCAACTCCATCAGGGTGGGTCCTAATCCTACTACTGGAGTCCTTTATAAGCAGAATGAAATCCATACAGATGGAGAGAAAGCCATGGGAAGGAAGAAGCTAAATGTTAATGGAAACAGGAAGAGAAGGGAGAAGCCGGAAGGACTGACATGTGACACAGGAGCCAAGAACCAAGGACCGTGGCAACCAGCCCCAGAATGCCAATCTTTGGGAAGAAAGCATTGCCTTGATGATGTCTTGATTTGGACTTCTAGCCTCAAAACTACGAGCTGATAAATTCCCATTTATTAAATAACTCATTGCATGGTATTTGATTGAGCAGCCAAAAAAACCTAAAATAATACCAAATATCAGAAATAAGACAAGGATATTCTCTCTAAATACTCTTAGTCAACATTGTAAGAAAGAACCCGATTCCATTATTGATGACTGACTGTTGACAGATTATAAGTCTTGCCCTGTCCCCTTCCCTTTCTACTTAATATTTGGGCAAGCTGATAAGAAAGCCCAGTAGTGTCTTCCTTTGGTACCCAAAGGAAGTTCATGCCATGCAAATGAGTGCCTGAATAGAGGAATACTCACTTTAGTCCCACTCTCTAACCACCATAAAAACCTGACCCAGGTTGAATATGAAACAATGGATCTTCTCCCAGAATAATGGAGCCATTAAATAAATTCATATCCATTCTTTGTAAATTGCAGTAGAGGGATGCTTACTGTTGATCATGGTAGATTTTTTTGAAGTAAAAAATAAGGAGGAGCATAATGTATTTTAGGAAAATTTCTATAAAAAATGAAACATTGTTAAGGTATTAAAAGAACTTTCTTCAGATATTCATTAAAAAGCATTTGTGAGTTTTATGTGATATTTGATCTGAATAAATGATATATTACCATACAAGGTACACAATAATATTTCAGCTATCAAAAAATTAATATATTAACATTTGACATATTGAGTATAATATTAGAAATAAAACCTGCAAAAATGAAATAGATACATTAATTTTTTAACCAACCTAAAATCTGATCATTTATATACTTGAAAAATCAGGCATAATCGATGGGAATTATCCTTCATTTTAAAGAATTTTCATTCAATGACTCCCTAAAAGCCCTTAACTAATTTCAATATGCCCAATAAGATAATTATATTCTATTTTTATTTAACAGATAACATCTTTGGGAGTCTCAGGAAGAATGATCTATATTACATTAAAACAATGAAGGCCAGGGTGAAACACAGATTAAAGGGCAAATCATAATCATGTTTATAATCACAGCTAAAACTCTGAACGTGTTCACCTTTCGGTAAGCTCTGTTCCAATAGCTTTGCATATATTAATTTCATTTGCACAATATTAGATTCATAAAGTATTAGAGGGGGAAGTGCCTGTATACTTCACAGATCATGTAGCCTAGGCCCCTACATATTCCTTTTCGTTGTCATTGATATTAAAATATTACAAATATTCATAAAACTTACAAATCTGTAGAATTTTACTTGTTTCCTGTCTGTCACCTCCAACTGAAACTAGAACGTAAGCTTCATAGAGCAGGAACTGATGCCTTGTTTGTTACTATGTCCCCAGAATGTCCACAGTTCCAGTTGCATAGTAGTTTCTGAATAGGTGTTAGTTGGTTGAATGAACTATTTAGGGGCTTATAGCTTTCTCTGTGTTCACATCTTCTCAGAAAGACTGCCTATGGTCTACCATTCAGAAACGTACTTGAGTTTAGATGGAGAATGAAATATCTTTTATAGTTAAGGATCCATCAATGTGGCGTCAGTTTTTGTGAAACCCAATCTTCCACAACTAAAATCAATCACGTTAGAAATGACAGACCTGTGGACAAAATTCCCTCCCAATTTATTAAAACAATGGGTTAATTCTGTGTTTGAGCTTTGTAACATCACCAGTGAGGGATCTGAGAGAAGAGGAATGGAAGACAGCACCATTGATCAAACCTGAGCCCAGGTTTGATTTACACTAAGATGGTTATCATGCATCACCAATGACCTCCATCGTCATCAGAGGCAGCCAATCCTCTATTACATCTCTCTCATTACCTCGTCTTGAATGTTCCCCTTTTGTACAGCAAATAAAAGGGCCCTTTAGAACCTCATTATCTGCATGCTTCTCTAAATCACTGGAATATGGGAAAGAAAAATAATAATTTGAAATTCATCTCACATAATGTTGTTCTTCAGAAAAACATATATTATAAATCAATCAAAGAAATTTACATCTTAGTTCTTTATGAGTCCCAATAATGTTATCAGAGCAAAGGCAAGTAACGTTACTTTAAAATCTTATTAATAGCATACACAGCAAAATGTTCTGTAAAATTAAATTCACAAAAATAACTTAACTTGTTTATTTTAAATGGTATTGATTTGATCCTCTATGCTTTATTGCAATAACTATCCAACTACTTTATTTTTCTATATCAAATACAACTTTTGAGTCTACATCCTTCACGGTTGCCAAAATATGTAATAGAAGACATGATTGGGGTCTCCACCCCATTTTTAGGAGGCCTACACTCTCTGTTAAAACCTGAAGAAAGGAGCTCTGGTCTTTAGTCCGTCTTGGTCTTGGTTGATGCTAAGATGGTCCTTGCCTAAGTCCATATTGCCCCTTCTAGGGTGTGGTGCTCTGTTGCTCTTGGCATCCGCACGTTGCTGTCCAACTCAGCAGCGAGAATGTTATCATGACTCCTGGGACCTCAACACTCAGATTGAAGATGCAACCCATCCCTACCATTGTTGAGGCACACCTTTCCCTCTCTTGAGAAGTCCAGCTCCTTTTCTGGAAAGTCTAGGAAAACAAAAGTAACTTATTTTCTGGAGCAAAGAAAGCCTTGAATTTCAAGAAGCTACCCTGATTTTTCCTTTTGTGAAGTGAAAATGAGCTCTCATCCTTGGTGATGAAACTATGGGGAAAATTATAATTATTCTGCCACAAACAAATGAACCAAATTCCAAACAGAGATTTTGTTTTATAAAATTATAAAAATAAACATTTCCAAATGTATTTGGTTGAACTAATTGACAACTTCTACCAAATTCCAGTAGGAGTACTGTGGAAATGAATCATTGAGACGTTAGAAGTAGAATGAATATAATGCTGTATGCATACATATATACAAGTGTATACACAGTATGTAAAAGTAGTGCATATTTTTTAAAATAGGGATGTTAGGCAGTTAAATATTTTGGACACTGGCATTTTAAATTACACACTTTTAAATTAATTATTTCTTTCAAACATATAGTAGACATTAGTGTTATTCACCAGTATTTCCATTTCTTTTCCTTCCATAAGAAGATTGCTCTTCCCTGCCATACTTAGCTATGGCCACTGTGACTTGCTTTGGCTGATGAAATGTGAGTTAGAGTGTCACTTATGAATAGAAAGATTTCAGAGATTTTTTACCATTTCTCTCCTCCTGCCTCACTGTGTACTATATTTGAGATGTTGCATTTACAGGAGGGTGGGACCTTCCTCAGTGTGGATCACTAAGGGCCACTTGGAGATCAGTTGCCTAGGGTCATGTGAACTTGCTTAAATGGAAGATAAACTAGCTGTGTTAAGCCAATGAGGAGATTTGTTGTTGTTTTTGTTGTTTGTTTTTAAGTTACCCCAACCAGACCTAGCTTAATCTTACGAATATGATGTCAGGAACATATAAAACTCTTTTATTAT
>PVKH010025218.1:0-13459 GCA_004027955.1 Chaetophractus vellerosus | reverse complement strand
CGCCTCTCTCCACTCCAGAAGGTCCCAGGGTCATGTCCTGGTGCTGCCTAAAGAGAAGACAAGCAAACACAGAAGAACACACAGAGAACAGACAGCGAGCACAAAACAATGGGGAGGGGGATAAATAAATAAATAAATCTCTTAAAAAAAAATCCACGCGGAAGTCAAGCAAGATAAAAAGGAAAGCATATCCATTAAATTCCTGACTCTAGTGATAGTGGTTTCAATAAAGTATATATCATATATACATACATGCAGATAGATATAGTTATGGGTATAGATAAAGATATAGCTAAGGAAAGGCTTGAGTATACTTACATGTACATAAAATATGACTATTTTTTCCCACAACAAACTAAGTTACTATTATGAGCATAGTGTCTGCACCATTTTATTTAGATCTGAGTAGAAGAGTTTACTCACAAACGTATGACAATTATACTGCGGTAAAAATTTTATACTTGTCAATGCACTGCTTTGCATTGGATTTTATCCAGCTCATGTGACTGTGTCCTCTTTCTCTAATTAGTCTGAAAACCTTTAAGGACAAAGACTTTATATAGGGTAACTTCTTACCTTGACAAACTCAGCTTTGGAAATCAAGCAAGCAACTGGTAGGTATACCAGAAAACCGTGTGATTGATGGCAAGGGTGTAATTGAAGAGAGTTTCCTGAAGGGGCCATTTCCAGAGGAGTGGACAGAGTTAAGGTAACCATCAAGAGACAGCCAGGCACCCAGGGACTAGCAACAGCAGGAAGCTGTTACCACATCTAGGCATAAAAGGGAAGAGGTGAAAGAACAAAGTTACTGGAGCTGGCCAGAGCTGGAGCCTCGAAAGAGGAACTGCCCAGCAAGAGCTGCCACCGTGAAGAAGTACAGCCACACAGGAACTGCAGCCCGGCAGCGGGAGAAGTGGGACGGAGGGATGGCGAATAAATGCCCTAACCTCTCTCTCCTCTGCCCTTTGCTCTCCTGTCAGTGCCCCCAGGGGCTGGACCCAAGTGAAGGCCAGAAGGCAAAGGAGCTCATTGAACCAGTCCATACAGATCCTGGCCAAGAGGAGCCATAATAGATGTTTTGTGTGTTGGAGGTGGGTCAGCTGCTATATGTTGAAGCAAGATGGCAGGTGATCTCTGCTGGGTTTCAGCCTTCCCCTCTGGGCTTCCTCTTCCTCTTGAGGCTCTGAGGGCCCAGCTTCTTCCTGATCTCAGCTGCAGGCCGGCATAGGGCTTATCTCGCAGGGCTTCCTATATCAGTCTGGGCTCTCTTCCCAAGGTCAGCCGTAAGCTAGCAGGCAAATGCGCCATCTCTCCCTGGGGATTTAGCTGTTTGAGACTTCTCCTTTCTGTCACATGGCAGTGTCAAAAATGGCAAAGTTCTCACCTCTGTGTCCATTGAGTGTCCATTTATATCAGACCCAGCAAGGGGGCAGGGACTCAACCTGAGTCATACCCACTGATGTAGTCAAATTATAAAGGCCCTAATTCAATCTTAACAGGTGATGCAATCAAAGAAACCTCAGCTGAATTTAATGCAATCAAAGGGTACCACACCCTAAGGAACAGATCAGTTTACAAACATACTCTTTCTCTTTTTTGGGATTCATAAAATAATCTCAAATCGTTACAATGATCTTATACAGTCTTGCAGCTTTAAATTTATATTTGAACCCAAGGCCTCTCTCCCAAACCACAGGTTCATATATTCAACTCCCTACTCAACATTTCCACTTGATGGCTAATGTGCATCTCACATTTAACTCGTCTAAAACAGAACTCATGATCTTCCCCCAAAACCTCCTCCAGACTAGCCTTTCTCATCTGTTGATGGCAACTCCATCCTTCCAGTTGTTCAATCCAAAACTTTTCAAATAACGCTTAACTCCTCTTTCTCTCAAGCCCACATCTAATCCACCAGGAAATCAGGTTGGGTCTACCTTTAAAATATATTGCAAATCCAGCCACTTCCCAGAGCCTCCCTTGCTGCCATCCTGATCTGAGCACCAGCATCTCTCACCTGGTTTACCTGGTCTCGCGACTCCTGCCCTTGATCTCCTACAATCTCTTCTCAATACAGCAGCTGCAGGAATCCTTTTGAAAACATAAGTCAAATCAAGAGACAAATTCTGCATGGAATCCCCATTTCATCAGACTAAGAGCCAAAATCTTTGTGACGGTTTACAAATCCCGGCATTGCATCAGCTGACCTTTCCGGTTTCCTTTCCTATTTCCGCTGTCCTCATTACTATGCTCCAGGCACAACAGTCTTTAGGTTCCTCGAACTCCCACCTTAGCACTTAGTTGTTGTCTCTGCCTGGAATTCTCTGCCCACAGATGTCCTCTCGACTAATTGCCCCACCTCCTTCAAGACTTGGGATAAATCTCACTCTTCAGATGAGGCTTACCCTATTTCATAACCTTGCGCCTCCCCACGTCCAGGCACACCTGATCCCCTCCACTGCAGCACTTTTCATCTGTAGGCCCCTCGCCTGCTAATATGCTGGTAAGTAATCTCCTTGCTGTGCTTATTGTCCAGTGTCTGTATCCCCCAGTAGAATGCTAGCTCCACAAGGGCAGCGACCTTTGTGTGTTTTATTCAGTGATGTATTCCAAGCACCTAGTCAGCGCCTAGAACATATTTATTCAATATATATTTGTTGAATGAAAGAAGAAGGGAAAGTATAAATTCTGGTGCTTAATCCTTTCTTACAGGCAGAGCGAGTCAGTTGATAAAGTGCACAAACTTCCAAGATTTCTGAAGTCTTGAGGACCCAAATCAATAGCCTTAGCTCAGCTGTGGCTTTTGATTTTGTCCATCACTCAGCAGTGACTAGTAGCCTCAACATCTTACCTGGTTAAAGACTTACTACAGAAGAGAGAACACCAATCTGGGACCCAGGGCCTCTGGAGATGGTCGTACAAGTGGTGCACGATGTACAGGACCAACATGGCGGCCCTGGCCGAGGAGCATTCCCTTCCCACCCCAGTAACACATCACACCTTGCCTCCCAGCATCCAGCATCCAGCATCTAGATACCTTCTGGCACCCTGACAGGGTTGGTTATATGCAGGCAAGGAGCAAGAAACTCCTCTTTATTGAATTTCTATTATGGCCAGACATTGTTGCATTCAATTACACAGGCATCCATAAACCAAGTTCCTTATACAGAGGCTAAAAAGACTAGCATAGTCTATGGGAGGTGCTTATAAATTGCTTAATGAAGAAATAAAAACCTGAAGTGTTAGTGATGGGGCAGAGTCACACCTGTAGTTATTAAGCCTGGACTGCCTGCCAAAGTTACAAATTAGATCAGCTAGTGGTTCCATGAAGATAAGAGCCTGGTTTCTGGATCCCTTCCCATCTTTGATCTGCCACCATCTCCTTTCCGCCTTTCCTCCTGACTCAGCTGCTTTCCAGCCAGCTCATCAAGGAGTGTGTGGCAGGCACGTGCTGCAGCCCTGAAGCTCACATGTCCTATTCACCCACAGGTAGAGTAAGACAAACCAACTGAAAAGAATCATTTGATTGCCTCTCATTCATCCGACAAATATTTATTAAGCACCCACTGTGAGCCAAGCACTTTTATAGGTCTAAAGAGTCAGCAAATGAGAGATGAATCCCTGTTCCCAAGTAGCTTACATTCTAGCAGAGGAAAAATGACAGTAAACAAAACTTTTTTTAAAAGATCAAAACATCAGATAGTGAAAAATGCTATGTGTCTAAAGTTTATATGGAAAAGCAAAAGACCCAGAATAGCCAACAAAATATTGAAGGACATGGAGGACTGACACTGCCCAACTTGAAGACTTACTCTGAAGCCACCATAATCAAGACTGTGTGGTCATGATGAAAGGACAGACCAATAGATTAATGGGCCAGAGCAAAGAGCCCGGAAAGAGACCCACACAAATGTAGTCGACTGACCTTTGACAAAGAAGCAAAGGCGCTTCAGTGGAGAAAGGGTGGTCTTTTCCCACAAATGGTGCTGGAGCGACGCCATCCGCATGCAACAGAACAAAGCACAGATCTACACACAGACCTTACACCCCCCACAAAAACTAACTCATAATGGATCATAGACCTAAATGGAATACGCAAAACTGTACAATTTCTAGAAGAAAATAGAGGTGACCTCGGGTCAGGCGATGACTTTTTAGATACAACTCAAAAAGCATGATTCATGAAAGAAAAAACTGATAAGTTGGACTTCATTAAAAATTAAGATTTCTGCTCTAAAAAGACACTGTCAAGAGAATGAAAAGACAAGGCCCAGACTGGAAGAAAATATCTGCAAAATACGTACATATCTGATAAAGGACTTATATCCAAAATATACAAAGAACACCTAAAACTCAATAATAAGAAAACAGATAACCCCATTTTAAAATGGGTAAATGATTGGACAGACATCTCGCCAAAAAAGATATGCAAGTGGAAAATAAACACAAGACTAGATGCTTGTCATCTATGTCGTTAGGGAACTGTAAATTAAAACAATGAGATACCGCCGCACACCTTTTTTTTTTTTTTTAATGGAATTCAGGTGGAGAGTCCTGGAGAAGGAATTCAGGTGGGCAGAGGTGGAAGCGGGGAGAAGAGTTGGGAGGCAGTGCACTAGCCGGGTGAGGGCTGATGAGAGTGGAGAAGAGCAGGACTGCAGATGGATTTGACGTGAGGGTAAGGGTAAGGGAGGCACCGGCGGTGACTCCCAGGGTTAGGGCTGACATCGCTGTGCTCTCAGGCTCCTGGCCCATCCGACTTTACCTCCTAGCAAGCTGGATACCTGAAGGACACAGGCCCACATTTGCTGATGGAAGCCTAGGTGGAGGCATGCAGCCAGCAGTCATGGGGCATGCCAGAGGGATGGCAGGCAAGGTCCCTGCCCTCAAAAACTCTACAGTCAAAGAGCTGGTCATTTGGCAGACATGTATGAAGCACCTACTGTGTGCTGGGCATTATACTAGATGCTGGGCGTACCAAGATGAACCAGACACATTTCTGCTGTCTATAAAAGATGAGAGAACAAACACATTTGAAAAATGTTTTAAAAAGCAAACAGAAAAGACACTGCAAACTGGATCTCTACCACACCAAAACCGCTCATCCATTTAGTAAATTCAGCTTTGAAACTGGGTTGCTTTTTTGTTGTTGTTTTCAGGAGGTACTGGGGATTGAACACCGGACCTCGTACATGGGAAGCAGGTGCTCAACCACTGGGCTACATCCGCTCCCCTCATTTGTTTTTCAATTAGTCACACTGGTTATTTGGCACCCTGCAATTGAAGAAAAGCAATTGCTTAATTCTTTTTATGCTTACCAGTACGCCTAATAACTGTTGCAGTCATCTGTGGCTTTACAGAGTTAAAATTGTTTGCGCTGACAGCGGAGCGGGTGTAACTCAGGTTGAGCACCTGCTTCACTGCTTTGCATAGCAAAGGAAAAAATTATTTGCGCTGACAATAAGCATCAGGCACAGCAACGGCACATTAAACACGTACACAAAATGTTTAGTACCACAATGGTGCTAACAGAGGGGCAGGCCCGCTCACCTTTAGAAGACGTGATTTTGAAGCAGACTTAAGGTGAGAGACTTGCTTTGGTAGAGAAGAAGAAACAATTATCACCTACTCTCAGCTTCTCAAGTGTCTTCACATATGTTGTTAGCTTTTTCCTGCAGGGGAAGACTAAGCCTGTAGGGGAAAATGTGTTTCAGTGGGAAGCCATGCATTGCCTAAAGCAGCCCCTCTGGTGGTTTTGATTCCGATCCCAGGGATCCCAGGGATACTCTTTTACCAAACTGTACATCACAGATAACTGCCAGCAAGTCATTCTAGACTATAGGTCCACAACTGGTTATGTTCCTGAAGGGTCACTGCAGGAGAAAGAATCACAGATGCCCTCGGGGACCTCAGAGGGACTTTCCACTTGCTGCTGCAGTCTAAAGAGTTCCCTGAGAGGACAAGCTCGTGCCTCACTGTGAAGTTCATCAGGCGATCTCAAGACGACAGCTCTTTTAGCACAGATACTTTTTACGAGGCGAGGCGTGTGAGGCCAAGCTCCAGTACTGGTCGCCTCACAGAGCAAGAAGCACATCCTTCTCCCTTCACAAGTGAGGGGCCAGCTTGCTGGTTCCATCTCCAGGTGCCGTGGTAATTTTTTTCGTTTTTCTCTTTTAGGAGGTACCAGAAATTAAACCCAAACCCTCGTACAAGGGAAGCAGGAGCTTAACCACTGAGCCACATCCGCTCCCCAGTGAGAGTTGTTTTTTTTTTCATTTATTGTTTGTTTTTAGGAGGTACTGGGGATCAAACCCGGAACCTTGTACATGGGAAGCAGGTGCTCAACCACTGAGCCACATCCGCTCCCCTCTGTGGTGATTTTATGTGAGGGAACTCACGGCCCTACCTGCCACCAAGTCTTGAACAGGTCATACCGAAGCCCTGCAACAAGCCTCCCTAACTCTGAATGTTGGGGCAAGAGATTGGCCTCTGTCATGGGTTGAGTTCTGTCTCGCAAAAAAGACATGTTCAAGTTCTAACGTCTGTTCCCATGACTGTGACCTTACTAGGAAATAAGGTCTTTGACGATGTGATTGGTTAAAAAGAGGCTAAACTGGGTTAGACTGGTGTCCTCATAAGAGGGAAGTTTGGACACAGACACAAACACACAGAGAAGCCCATATGAAGATGAGGCAGAGACAAGTGATGCAGCCACAAGCCAAGGACTGCGGTCACCCCCAGAGAAAGGAAGGATTCTCCCCTACAGGTTTCAGAGGGAGGCTGGCCCTGCTGATACCTGGATTTGGGCTTCTGGCCTCCAGGACTGTGAGACAATAGATTTCTGCTGTTTTAAGCCACCCATTGTGTGGTACTTTGTCATGAGAGCCACAGGAAACCGAAGACTCTCACAGCCTGTCCTTTCCAGAGGTTCCTGAGCTCCTTATATAAATTTTCCACCCTCTCCTCAAAGCTAAGCACATAAAGGGAATTTGGAAGCCTGGGGTGACAGGGGAGGGGCAAGATAGTTATACTCTTTCCCTGGGACAATAGAGAAAAATTACAATTACATAGCTGGGAAAAGCCGATCGAGTGATTTCTTAGGTAATTTCTTCTGTGATTTTCTGCCTTGACTTAAAAGTCAAGAAGCAGCATAATCTTAAAGTTCTGCTTTACCAGGCACCCAGCTACAATGACAATTAGCTCAGAATTTAACCTTTCTGATAATGCCAAAAATCAGCTTTGAAATTAAAGTTTAATTCTTCTGCACTAAGTGGGGGGAAATGAGGTATGTTTTAGAGCTAGACTTAGAGACCCTTAAAAAGGTAATCTGATTACTAACTAGTACACTGCCATTCAAAAGCAGTCACACTTCTTTTTTCTTTGACAGCACAGTACTGCTTCATTCCAAAACATCACCAATTTGAAATTAAAATCCAGCATTTCATTTTTATTTTTAAAGGAGGTACCAGAGATTGAACCCAGGACCTCATACATGCAAAGCAGGTACACAATCACCAAGCTCCACCCACTCCACCCAGCTTTTTTTTTCTTTTTCCCCCTTGAGATGGCTCCCTCGTCTGTTTGCTCATTGTTTTTGCTCGTTGTATGTTTGTTTTTTCTTTAGGAGGCACCAGAAACCGAACCCAGGTCCTCCCGTGTGTGTAGCCGGCGCTCAACTGCTTGAGCCACATCCACTCCCTGCTCATTTTTTTGTTTGCTTTTGGTCGTTGTCTGCTCGTTGTCTTGCTCATTGTTTGTTCATTGTTTTTGTTCAATGTCTGCTCATTGTTGTTTTTTTCCTTGTTTTCTGCCTGTTGTTTTTTGCTCGATTTCTGCTCATTGTCTCTCATTGTTTGTTTGGCTTCTTTAGGAGGCACTGGGAACCAAACCCGGGACCTCCCATGTAGGAGGCGGGCACTCACTGCTTGAGCCACATCCACTCCCCCAGCATTTAATTTTTGCTATGATTCTGAGTTATTTTGTTAATCTGTCCTTATATTTGGCTATTGCAATATTCCTAATAATTCATACATTTTTCCAAACATATAGAGGAAAATTCTTCAAAATACAATGGATTAATATGTTTTGACTCTTGCATTTAAATGATGTTGTTAGGGATGGTTCACAGTGGGGGATGAACTGGTGAGCCAGGACACTCTATGTCATGAATCTGTGAATCCTGTCATCTGGGGACTTGAGCTGGGGGGCGTTGTGGGCCCAGGGGTGGTGGGGAGGGAGGTGGTGGATCGAATATAGGCCGTTTGGTGGCCCGTGGAAGTGTTTTCCATTGCCTTGCAGTGGTGGATACGGGACAAGGTGACAGGCATCAAAATTTACAAAAGTGTACGACCTAAAATGTGGACCTCAATGTGGACCAATGACAATGTTGAGGAATTATGTTTCACTATCTGTTTGTCAGTTATGTTGGGGCTGCCATCCACATACAAAATGATTTTGGTATGGGGAGGAATGGAGGAGGGGGTTGAGTATATAAGAATGTCCTGTATTTTGTCTGTGGCTCTGCTGTGACCCAAAGCTTCTTTGAAAATTAAATGATAAAAGGAAGGCTGCTTGAGAGTGATAAGAGGAAGGTGTCATGAAATAGACTGGACACCAGCTATTGCACCGACAAGGCACAATTTGGGAATTCAAAAAAAAAAAAACTTTTACATATATATATATCATTATATTTTTTTATTTTTATGATTTTTTTACATTTTTTGAATAGCCCAATCATTTAATAAAATCTTGTTTTCCTTTTTCTATATTTTTATTTATATTTTTAATTTTCTAAAATTATTTTGTAATATCAAGTTCACCTATATTTTAACTCTTATATTTAAATACCATTATTATTTCATTTTCCTATTTATTACAATTGGCTACTGTGATGGCTTCACATGTGAAGAGGTTATGGATCACAGAAGGGTCACAATGTGGATGGGAGAGGAGTATTGGGGGGGGTGTCAAGGTTGGGGGTGCATGGGAGGAAGTCCACATGAACATACATAAAAGTCATACATAATTGTTCAAAGGTTCATGGGACATGGTCATGGGGTTAAGTATTAATCACTAAGTGGGAGAACGCTGAACTCCCATCCTGGAGATCTCTGTCATATTTTCCAGATGAGTAGCAACATCCCCCTGAGTACAGGGGCAGTGTCTGGCAAAGGAGGATGATCCATTGATGGGTCCCTGTTATTAATGACTAGCCTTATGAGTCATAGCTGTTGAAATTGAAATAGCCTAGTGTTAAGGGGTGCCTAAGAGTTGCCTCTGGAGAACCTCCTTGTTGCTCAAATGTGGCCTCTCTCTAAGCTAAACTCAGAATATGAATACATTACCTTCCTCCCAGCATGGGACATGACTCCCGGGGATGAGCCTCCCTGGCAACGAGGGATTACTAACAAATGCCAACGGGCAAACAACGAGGAAAAGACTTCAAATAAAAGGGGGAAACGGTAAAGACAAATGAGCTCATAGGGCTAAGAGACTTCAAAGTGAGTCGGGAGGGAAACCCAGAGGTAACACTTATGCAAATCCCAGTAGGACCTCCTAGGCTTCCAATATGGATATCACCCCAAACAGAGGACCTCCAGAGGGCTTTGGAGATATCCAGGTCCTATACCAGGACAGATAATCCCAGAGTTTGGTGCCTTACGAGTGGGCCCTAATTTGGAATCCTTACTCCTGAGAGTGACAGAGTCTGACCGAAATATGTCACTGCACATGGTCCAAATGTCTATTCTATTCAAACCTATATTTGATGACAGAGTTTTAGGTGTACTTCCAAAGACCGGAGACTACAGGCTGACCATGTGCCAACTGGGTCCAGAAACTCTGTGGACCTGCAACTCCTATGCTACAACTCAATGGACTCAACCAGGACACCTAGTTGGGAGTTGATGAAGGATGACGGCTATGCAGGGGAATCCAGAGAGGCTGCAGCTGCAGGCAGTACAATCCCTTCATCGTATCCATGGGATATAAGCCCCCTCTCACTTGGTGGTGGAGGGGACATCACCATCCCAGACTCCTTGGATTGGGGGAAGAACTATGGACTAGAATGGACTTGTTGGTGTCCTGCTATAGACTTGTGATATACGCAATGGAAGAAATTGCAAAATTATGTGGAGCCAGGGTCACTGGACACTTTGGGAACAGGGTGAGGGAAGAGCAATTGTAATGCGGGGTTTTTTTGAGGACCTGGGAATTGTCGTGGGTGATGCTACAATGGAGGATGTAGGCCATTTTGTATCATCATGTATCATTCGGAACTGTATGGGAGAGAGGGTCGTCTACAGCCTGAACTGTGATCTATGCCTGCTGGCAAAGCCCCAAAATGTGTATATCTATCACAGGTGTTATGCCACACTGAGGGATGTGTATGTGGGGGGTTGTGGGAGGGGTGGGGGGTGGCATATGGGTACTCCTGGAATCTCTGTGTAACATTTATGTAATCAATGTATCCTAAAAACATATATAGATATATAAAAAATATATAAAAAATTTAAAAATAAATAAATAAAATAAAATGGATTAACTATTGTGATTATTCAGATAGCCTCAGCTATCTTTACAGTATTGCCAGATATTGCCTTAGCTTAACCTTGCAGCTGCCAGATGAGAATTGAGCAATAGATTGGGGGTTTCCACCCAGTTTCAACTTAAATGATCTGAAGAGAAAGTTAGATTCATGTTAAGCAGATTCACTCCCTATGTGACTAATCTAGGTTCAGAAGCTTTGTGGGCCCTGCTGACTCACTTCTCTATTTAAGGTCTTTATTGCCCAGGAAATAACGCTTACCCCATCAGTTTCCATTTCCACTTTGAATGATACCAAAGCACAAAGCAACACAGGAAAGGCTCAACTCTTTTTGTGTCAGTTACAACACAAATGCCAGCAAAGAAACGAATTTTACCCTTTTTCAAGAATCCTTCATTTATCCAGCATTATTGGACAATGTGGAGAAGGAGACAGCTGGCTGATCAGAGTGGGCCTCTCTGTTTGTCTGAACCCTGGTAGGATTACACGGGTCCTGGATATGAGCTACAGTTTTAAGGGTAGGAGTCTTACATTTATTCAATTACCCAGTAGAGATTAAGTTCTAGCCATGCTATTTAGGGACTAGTTTATAAGCCAAAATGCCAATTTTACTCATTTTCTATGCACACACACACACACACACACACAATAAAATTGTCAAGGAGACAAAATTCCAGCATCTGTTCATCAATAGTCTCACTTTGCAGTAGAGAAACTATATATATTTAGAAAACAAGCCATTATCAGAAGTTTGCTTTTGAATACAGTATCCTGTCTATTGTCTTCTCTGCTTCCCCAGTGAGCTAGGAAGCTCCTGGAGTAAAGGGGCTGAGTCTTTTTCATCTCTGTATCCTCAGGGCCCAGCGCTGTACCCAGTATAGTAGACACCCAAATATTTTTTAATACATGAGTAAATGAATAATAAAATGATTTACGTGGAATCTTGCAAATTGCAAGGCACTATACAAAGAAATGTGACTATAAATGAGGAATGGCACCGTTAAGCTATGACAAACTGATATACCCATCTTGGTACCTGGAGCAATGGAAGCATGAAAGCAAATACTAAGAAGCAAGTGAAGATACACATGCATGAAAGCAAGATTAATGTCATAATGTCAGCTAATGCTTTAGATAACATTGTAAGAGATACAGAGTCAGAAAATAAGGTTTAAAAAGCATTTTAAATGACAAAAATATAAGAATGAATTGATGTGAAGAGAGAGAAGGGAACCCCAAAAACTAAAATTTCATACCTCTCCCTCTATATGCCCACAAGCTCAGAAACTTAGGCTTTATACCTAATAGAAAACTATGCAGTGCTTCCACAGATTTTCTTTTTAATTTCCATTTGCATTTCTTTTATCTTGGAGGGTGAGAATGAGGAAAAATAAAAATATGGGTCGGCATTTTTTTTAAGATTTATTTTTTATTATATATCCCCCCCTTTCTGCTTGTTCTTGCTGTGTTCATCTTCTGCGTCCTTCTGTGCCCACCCCTCTCTCCCTGCTGCGGCGACCTGCCGAGTCAGCTCACCGAGCAGCAGCCTGCCTGCTCGCGGCGGCCTGCCCTGCTCGCGGCGGCCTGTCCTGCCATCGGCGACTTTGCCCTGCCCGCAGCAGCTCTGCCTTCTTGAAGTGGTCTGCCCGCTTGAGGAGGCCCCGGGAACCGAACCCGGGGCCTCCCATATGGTAAACCGGCGCCCTATCCACTGGGCCACAGCCGGCCCCATGGGTCGGCTTTTGAGTGACAATTTTCTAGAGAATATTGTTAGGATCATCTCCCCTCGGAAAAAGACAGAGGTCATACTGATTGTGTTTGGGGGAGATACTGCATATGTTTGGGATAAAATGTACACTAAATCAAAGATAAGTGTAGTAGTTAGTTCCTGGTCAGGCTAGAAAAAAACTTTGATATACCAAATTCATCTTAGTAGGTAAGGCAAAGGAGCTAAATTTTAAAATTATTGAATTCCTCAAGCCTCTAAATCATAGGAAGAAATAAACCAATGACAAATAAGCTGCTAATTCTGCTGCAAAAGACTAAAGAGAGAAGAACCAGTGATGACCACAGTTTGGTTCACAAACTTGGCAGGACCATTGACATGGCTGAGTCATGATTCAGGAGACACTATTTGTATCAGCCATCAGGCACATCCACCTTCTTAGGGAAGAACATGCAGGCCAGAAGCAGAAGAACTGGTGGACAGTAGAAAGTGCCAGTTCCTTCTTTACTCATGCATCTAAGATATAAACCTAATTTCCCTTAAGAGCATGGTATTTAAAAAAAAAAATCTTCTAATTGATCAAAATATTCAGATGAGAGGGTGTGGGAGGTGTGAGGAGTGGGGCATATGGGAATCCCTATGTTTTTTGTATAACATTTATGTAATCTAAGTATCTTTTTTTTTTTTTAATTATTTTAAAAAAGAAAAGGAAAAAAAATTCAGATGACCCAGGGAAGATTTGTCCTTTCACAGGAATGTCCCTGGCTTTCCACTAGAGGGAGCATTTTTCTCACTTCTCTTCTACAGCCTCCCATTCCCCTGAAAATCACCCCACCCTCAAAAATACACACACACAAATCACACAGTAGCTCTGGGCATAAAGTTTGGGGAAACTAACAAGTCCCCAAGAATAGTCCTAGTGTGATTTGAGGTTGGGGAAGGGAGCAGGGAAAACCTTCATTAGACTGCATTCAAGAAATCACCGTTCTGATTAGACAGAAATAGGACTCACTTCTCTCCCAGAAAAAGAGCTAGAGGATAGGCAGTAACTGCCTGGAAAAAATGTTTTATGGTTTAGGGCATCAGGGGAAGGCTGTACACCACCCAGAAGAGAGAGGGGCAAAGGAAAAGAATCTCGACAAGAAAATTCTGTGAGTAAAAGCTGCAGCTGCTGCTGCCAGCACTGA
>PVKH010025217.1:0-13463 GCA_004027955.1 Chaetophractus vellerosus | reverse complement strand
TTATATATTCAAGTACTGAGAGGCAAATTTATAGCTCTAAATGCATATATTTAAAAAGAAGAAAGAGCTAAAATTGAAGTATTAACTGCACACCTGAAAGGATTGGAAAAACAACAACAAACTAACCATAAAGGAAGCAGGAAAAAAGAAATAACAAAAATCAAAGCAGAGCTAAATGAGATAGAAAATAAGAAAGCACTAGAAAAAATAAACAAAACCAGAAGCTGGTTCTTTGAGAAGATCAATAAAATTGACAAACCCTTAGCCAGAGAAACAAAGAAAAAGAGAAAGTAAATGCAAATACACAAAATAAGGAATGAAAAAAAGGATATCACTACTGTCCCCACTGAAATAAAGAACACCATAAGACGATGCTTTGAAAAATTATATGCTAACAAGAATGATAATTTAGATGAAATGGACAAATTCCTAGAAACTCACAAGCAGCCAACACTGATGAAAAAACAAATCAACAAACTCAACAGTCCAATTACAAGTAAAGAGATAGATTCAGGCATCAAAAACCTCCCAACTAAGAAGAGCCCAGGACTGGACGCCTTCACAGCTGAATTCTACCAAATATTCCAGAAAGAACTAACACCAATCCTACTTAAACTCTTCCAAAAAATAGAAATAGAAGGAACAGTCCCTAACTCATTCTATGATGCCAACATTACCCTAATACTGAAGCAAAACAAAGATACTACAAAAAAGCAAAATTACAGACCAATTTCTCTAATAAATGTAGACATTAAAATACACAATGAAATACTTGCTAATTGCATTCAACAACATATCAAAAGCATTATACACCATAACCAAGTGGCTTTTATCCCGGGTATGCAAGGATGGTTCAACATAAGAAAATCAATCAATGTAATACACCACATAAACAAATTGAAAGAAAAAAATCACATGGTCATCTCTATAGATGCAGAAAAAGCATTCAATGAAATACAGCACCCTTTCCTGATAAAAACTCTGCAAAAGATAGGAATAGAAGGAACCTTCCTGAAGATGATAAAAGCTACTTATGAAAAACCCAAAGCTAACATCACCTTCAATAGGGAAATCCTAAAGGGCTTTCCCTCTGAGATCAGGAACAAGACAAGGATGCCAACTATCACCACTCTTATTTAACATTGTCCTAGAGGAGCTTGCTCAAGCACTGAGGCAGGGAAAAGATATAAAAGGCATCCAAATTGGAAAGGGAGAAGTAAAAATTTCATTATTTACAGACGACATCATCCTATGCTCCAGCACTGAGGGAGGAAAAAGATATAAAAGGCATCCAAATTGGAAAGGAAGAAGTAAAAATTTCATTATTTGCAGTCGACATCATCCTATACTTAGAAAATCCCAAGAAATCTACAACTAAGCTGCTAAAACTTATAAAGGATTTCAGTGACGTTGCAGGCTGTAAGATCAATGCAAAATATCAGTAGCATTTCTGTACACTAACAATGAACAATCTGAGGAGGAATTCAAGAAAAAAAATACCATTTACAATAGTAACAAAAAGAATCAAATACCTAGGAATAAAGTTAACTAAAGATGTAAAGGACTTATATGTGGAAAACTACACAACAGTGTTGAAGGAAATCAAACAAGACTTAAATAAATGGGAGAATATTCCCTGTTCATGGATAGGAAGACTAAATATCATCAAGATGTCTCTCCTACCATAGCTAATCTACAGATTTAATGCAATCCTAATAAAAATTAACACTGTGTTTTTAAGGAATTGGAAAAACTAACTACAAAATTTATTTGGAAAGGTAAGAAGCCCGGAATTGCCAAAGACATATTGAAAAGGTTTTGATATGTTGTGTTCTCATTTTCACTCGATTTGAGGTAGTTACTGATTTCCTTTGAGATTTCCTCCTTTACCCACTGTTTGTCCAGGAGTGTGTTGTTTAATTTCCATATCTTCATTCATAATCTAGTTCTCTGGGCCTTAGTGATTTCCAATTTCATTCCATTGTGGTCAGAGAAATTGCTTTGTATAATCTCAATCCTTCTGAACTCATTGAGAGTTGTTCTGTGGCCTAACGTGTGGTCTATCTTGGAGTATGATCCATGTGCACTCGAGAAGAATGTATACCCACTGTATTAGGATGCAGCATTCTGTATATGTCTATTATGTCCAGATCTTCTAATGTATTATTCATGTTCTTTGTTTCTTTACTGATTCTCTGTCTAGATGTTCTGTCTAATGGCGATAATGGTGTATTGAAATCCCCCACTATAATTGTGGAGGCATTTATTTCTCCTCTTAGTTTTTCCAGCATTTGCCTCACATATTTAGAAGCACCCTGATTAGGTGTGCAAATGTTTATGATTATTCTCTCTTCTTGTGAGATTACCCCTTTTACTGTTATTGATATAATCTTCATTTCTAGACTCTCTTCCAGGGCTCTCTCTCCTGACTTTTCTTTTTAGACTGCAGCACAACCTTTAGTATTTCCTGAAAAGCAGGTCTCTTGGTTCCAAACTCTCTCAGTTTCTGTTTATCTGTGAATAGTCTAAACTTGCCTGCATTTTTTAAAGACAATCTTGTCAGATATAAGATTCTCAGCTGGAAGTTTTTCTCTTGCAGTATTTTAAATATATCATACCACTGTCTTCTTGCTTCCATGTTTCTGGTGAGAAATCAGCACTTAATCTTATTGGGTATCTCATACATTATGCATTGCTTTTCTCTTGCTGCTCTCAGAATTTTCTTTGTGTTTGGTGTTTGACATTCTGATGTGTCTTGGAGTTGGTCTATTCAGATTTTTTCAGATGGGAGTATGTTGTGCTTCTTGGACATGGATATCTATGTCCTTCAATAGGGTTGGGAAATTTTCTACCATTTTTTCTTCAACTATTCCTTCTGCCCCTTTTCTCTTCTCTTCTCCTTCTGCAACATCCATGACATGTATGTTTGCATGCCTTTTGATGTCTTTTTGTTCCCTGAGAACTTGTTCAAGTTTTTCCAATATTTCTTCATCTGTTCTTTTGTATTTTCACTTTCAGAGAACATTTCTTCAAGCTCACCTATCCTATCTTCAGCCTCCTCAAACCTGCTATTTATGATTCCAGCAATTTTTAATTTCATTTATTGCTCCTTTCATTCCCATAAGATCTACTATTTTTCTATGTACACTTTCAAATTCTTCTCTGTGCTTCTTAATATCCTTACTTTATTTAGCCATTTCATTGAATTTATTAAGGAAATTTGTTTGAACATCTATGATTAGTTGTCTCAACTCCTTTATGTCATCTGGAGGCTTATCTATTTTGTTTAACTGGGCCATTCCTTCCTGTTTCTTGATGTGGATTGTAAATTTTTTTGGTGTCTTGGCATCTTGCTTACTATTTATTCTGGGTGCAGTTTTGCTTTTAGTTTAGGGCTTTGTGCCCTTCTCCATGGCTGGTTGTGTAGTAGGATCTAAGGATGTAGTTTGTGCTTTAAACTGTGGAGGCACAAGCTGCCCTCATTGCTCCAAGGACCAGTGAAGCTTCTCCCAGCTTTTTCTTTGCCAGGGGTAGGGACAGAGCCATGGCAGTGTGGAATAAAACAACTCATGGAGGCCTAGACTGTAGTTGCCCAGAGAGACTGATGAAGCTTCATGCCCCTTTCTCCCCTGCCTAGGGCAGGGATGGAGTTCCAGGTATGAGCAGCAATCTATTCACTGCAGGTCCAAGATGACCTGGTGAACTTCCAATTATTCAGTCTGTGCCAGCTAAATGTACCTGCAGTTCCCTGGATAGGCTGGTGCAGGGCCTGTCTGCTTCCTTCCTGTTAGAGGTGGTGCTGAACCCTAGGCTAGGGCTGCAGGCTAATCTAGGTAAAAGAAACCAGTATTTACTGTCACTGTGATTTTCAGTCAGCCCCACTTACCCTCATGTTATGCTCAGAGTTAAGATGGCAGCTACCAGCCTCTTTCTGACTTGGATAGGTTTAAACTTTAGCTGTTCTTAGGATTATACTTTAGCCCAAGGAATTTACTAATCACTAGCTGAAGTTGGTGCCCGACTGTCTCTTCCACCCCATTTTGGGAAGTGGAGCTTTCAGTTACAGCCACAGAACAGAGCAGCTTATGCCTCAAGTGGAGCATGGGCTCCAGCCTCCATGATGTGTAGTACTCTACTTACAAATCTTCTCTGCAGATATGTGGTCTTCTTCTTCCAATTTTTAAAGGATATTGCAAGATGTACTTCTGGCCTTCTGGAGCTCCCAGACAAGTGCTCTAGATAGCTCTGGGTAATTAGCAACTGCCTCATAGCAGGAGCTGATTCTATCAGCTCTTTACTCTGCCACCATCTTGCTAGTTGTCCTCATTGTACTTTTAATTTGCTTTAACTGAAAACTCATGATCTTACATATCCTTTAATGTACTTACTTTATAATGCCTTATATTCTGGGAAAATGTGTCTATTGAAATCTCTTGCCCATTTTTTCCCTCAGGCTTATTTCTAAAAATTTTGGATACCTTATTTTATATACAAATCTTTTATTAGATATAAGATTTGAAAATATTTGTATCAATCAGTGGCTTATCTTTTTATTGTCTTAACATTGTCTTTTCAAGCTTATGAACTTTGAATTTTGATCCATTCCAGTTTTTTAGTTTTATTCCTATGGTTGATCACCCTTTTGATGTTTTATCTAAGAACTAATGACCAGATATATGATGCTCACACAGATTTTTTTTTAATGTTAGGGAAGGGAGTAAAGAGTTTATTGAAAAAGAAGAAAAGAAAAACAGTACAAATCAGAAACATGGATTGCAGGCAAAGAACAGGATGAGTTGCTCACACAGATTTTTAAACAGATTTATTAAGATACAATTTACTTATCATATTGTCCACTCACTTACAAAGTACAATTCAAAGTTTTTTAGTATATTTAGAGATATATGCTTGCTATAGTCAATTTTAGAGCATTTTTATCATCTCAAGAGAGAAACCCTATACCATTTATCTATCACCACACTCTCTGCCCATTTCATCATACTCCTAAACAAATTCTAGTCTTACAGATTTTCCTATTCTGGATTATCATATAAATTGAGTAAAAAAATACATTTTTTTTGTGACCATGCATAAAGTTTTCATGGTTCATCCAAATTGAAGCATGTATCAGTACTTCACTCTTTCTTATAGGCTGAATTCCATTGTATAGATATAATACCATATTTGTTTATCTGTCCATCAACTTATGGATATTTGTGTTATTTCCAACTTTTGGCTATTTTAAGTAATGCTGCAAAAAACATTCACAGCCAAGCTTTTTTATGGAGACATATGTTCATTTTTCTTGAGTATATACCTAGGAGTGGATTTGCAGGATCATGTGATAACCCTGTTTAATCATTTGAGGAGCTGCCCATCTGTTCTCCAAAGTGACCACATCATTTTAGATTCCCACCAGCAGTGTTTGTGGGTTCTGATTTTTCCACATCCAAAACAACTCTTCATTATCTGTGTTTGATTTCAGTCACCTTAGTGGGTATGAAGTTGTATTGCATTGTGTTTTTAGTCTACATTTCCTTAATGACTAATAATGTTGAGCATATTTTTATATGTTTATTGGCCATTCATTAATCTTGTTTTAGGAAATGTCTATTCAGATCCTTTGCCCATTTAATTGTTGTCTATATGTTCTAAATAAAAGCCCCTTATCAAATATGATATGCAAATATTTTGTCCTATTCTGTGGATTGTCTTTTCACTTT
The DNA here is from genome assembly GCA_004027955.1 of Chaetophractus vellerosus. Classification (NCBI taxonomy): domain Eukaryota; kingdom Metazoa; phylum Chordata; class Mammalia; order Cingulata; family Chlamyphoridae; genus Chaetophractus; species Chaetophractus vellerosus. The sequence continues at coordinate 7,740 of PVKH010025217.1, read as the reverse complement.
ATTGATAGTATCCTTTGAAGCACAAAAAAATAACTTTTTGATCATTAACAGCTATTTTTTTCTTTTGTTGCTCCTGGTTTTGGTTTCATATCAAGTAATCCTTTGCCAAACCCAAACTGATAAAGAATTATCCCTATTTTTCTAAGAGTTTTATAGATTTAGTCTTACCTTTAAATCTTTGATCCATTCTGAGTTGATATTTCTATGTAGTGTGATGTATGGGTCCAATATCATTCTTTTGCATGTGAGTATCCTGCTGTCCCAGCACCTATTGTTGAGTAGACTCTCCATTGAATGGTCTCGGCTTCCTTGCCTAACAAATTGAACATAAACCTGTGAGTTTATATCTGACTTTCAATTGTATTTTTTTTAATCTATGTCCATTCTTGTGGTAGTGCCACACTGTCTAGATTGTCATTGCTTTGTAGCAATTTTGAAATTGGGAAGTGTGAGTCCTTTTACTTTGTTCTTTTTCAGGGTTGTTTTGGCTATTTGGGTGCCCCTTACATTTCTATATCAATTTTAAATCAGTTTGACAATTTCTACAAAGGATTCAATGAGGATTCTAATAGAGAGTGCTTAACTCTGTAGATCAATTTGTCAAATATTAACAAGGTTAATTCCACAAGAAGGAATCACACATGAGAGGATTTGGCAGCTGAAGGTCATTGCCCTCAGTTATACAATGAAATGAATATGTGCTAATGCCGAGAAGCCTACCCCAGTCAGTGCACAGAAAGGCACTTGAGACAGAGTGGAAAAGGAATGGAGAAGGGACCTGGTGTGGAAGTGCTCTGAAGATAAGGTATGAGATTGGCTGATAGCATGGATGTGTCATGGAGAAAAACAGAGATCAGTCAAGAAATGTGGCAAAGCTGTGGACCGAACATTTGTGAGGATGGATTTGCTGTACCTGGAAAGTGGCAAACTGAGGAGGAACAGGTTCAATAATCAATTGGTTCCTCTGTCTTTGAATTGCTTCTATCACTAAGCTTCTGGTTCATCACATTCTCCTGTTTATTTTTAAATCAGTTTTGCCTTTTCCATGTACTTTGCTGGTTATATTAGCTTTGTCCCAGGGCTCAGTCCTTAGATCACTTTTCTTCCTCAGCATATCATCTTCTTGCTGATCTCATCCAGTATCTTGGTTTTAAACACCATTCATACTGCCATGAGTTCTAATTTCATGTATCCATCCAAACTTTTCTCTGCAGCTCATTTTCCCATAGTTACCTCCATGATACTTCCATGTGGGTGTGTAAAGGGTCATAATACATGCTTAGAATTTTCTCCCAAACCTTCTTTCTTTTGACTCTCCCTCTTTATGCATGTGCAGAACTATATCCTGCCAGGTGTTCAGACCAGAGCTTTGCCATCATTTCTGATTTCTCTCTTTTTCTTCACCTCAACTCCTTCTCTAGCTTCAGACCATGTGCACATTTGAGCATTTCTCTGCCTACCTTTTTTCTACTCTGGCCTAAGCCAGACAGGATTACTGTCTGACAGGATTACTCTGGTTTCCTCCTAGCCATCCTGCTCCCACCCTCATCCCTGAATTCAATCCTCCTCTGAGTGCCAGAGTAACCAGTCAGGTCTTTTCTCCCATCAAACACACTGATACCTTTCTCACTCATCAGAATGAGAGCCAAAATGTCACATCATCCACAAAGTCCTACCTGATTTAACGTTCTATGACCTACCTGACCTCACTCCACCCCTTTTCCTCATTCACTCTGCTCCAGCCACATGGTGCTCCTTGCTGTTCCTGAAGAGTGCAAAGTATGCCCCTGCCTCACTCACTGCTCCCTTTGCCTTGAATTCCTGCTCCTTGATCAAGGCAAATACCATCCTTTTGCCTTATAGGTGGTTGTGTCAGAGTGGGTCATGACAAGACCTGCCCCTCCTGGGTCTCCCCTCTGAGGGTGCTCTGTTTGTGGACATGTATGTGATTAGTGGGTTAATCCACATCTCTGCAAGACTTGTTAGTATCTTTGTCTGCTTCATGTAGGCTTGGATTCATACAGATCTTGCAATCAGGTTCAGTTCTTGGGAATTTTCTGGGAATGTCTGTGTTCCCCTGATATAACACTGTGGTATTAAGCTGTGTGCTCACCCTCATACACAAGGTAGAAGCTGGTTATGTGCAGTTCATACAAGGACATTTTCCTGCATCCATAAACTTGAAAGGATGGAAGGAGAATCATAGAGATATCGCCATTCTCCCCATTTTACAGAATGCTACAGACCTTAATTCTCATATTTGGAACTGGAACCAAGTCTGGCTCTGCTTTTTCAGATCTCTGCTCCTACCCTCCAAGTGGCTGATCTCTCTTGGATGTGCATTTGGACAAAGCTGTGGACAATTCTCACTAGTGCTGGCTCTTCCTGGTCTTGTATTCTAGAAAATGAACTTAGCCAATTTGTAGGTAAGATGGAGAACAAACCCAAGCACTCAATAAATAGAAAAAATGCAGGTGAACATAGGAAAACAAACAAAATATATTAAATGTGTTCAAAATGATAAAATATTACTTAAAAGATAATTGCATATATATGTATACTTTTATATATGTATACATATATGTATATGTGCATATTCATTTATTTATTTATTTTTAATTCATTTATAGTGAATGCTTCATTGCACCACCACCTAGACAGTTCCACCTACAGGGCTATTATACTCAGATTCTTTCTCTACTGAACTGGGTGGAAGAAGAAGCCCCTGTAACTACCCTTAAAGGAATTTGAACAGAACCAGCATGATTTACTTTTTCTTTTTCTCGTTGATTTTATTGTATTTTAAAAATTGAAGTAAAAGTGAAATTCAGTGAAATATGCCATTTTTAATGAAATGACATAAAATTTTAAAATAAAAGCCAATTTTATTGATACATTTTAGTAAAGCATACAACCCATCCAAAGTATACAGCCAATGATATTATGTATGATCACATAGTTGTGCATTCATCACTTTGATCATTATTAGAGCATTTTCACCATTTCAATAATAAAAATAAAAAACAGGCAAACAAAATATCTATCATCTCTCAATCTCTCTACACTTCCACCGCTGGTACATAGCTGCTGTTTCTGGCTATTTTTGCTCAATAATTTCTTTATTTTAAAGCAGTTTTATTGAGATATAGTCACATAACATACAATCTATCCAAAGTGGATAATCAGTGGCTTTTAGTATAATCACAATGTTGTGCATTCATTACTAAAATATTTTCAGAACAATTTCATTACTCTAAAAAGAAAAACTCCACAGCCCTTAGAAGCCACATCTCAATCCCTCTATCCATCCACACCCCAACAAAACTACTAATCTAATTTCATCTTTATAAATTGATTTATATTTACCTAGTAAACAGAATCATACAATATGTAGTAGTAAGGATTTTTTCTGACATTAACATCTTGTCACATTAATATACATTCATTCAGTTTCAAAGAAAAGCAGTCTTATACATGCAGTATTACCCTCATTCATCCTTCATATTTAGTTTTACTAGGCTATACAGTCTGATGTTACATATTTTTAGCTTTCCACTTGGTAATTTACTTAATCTTAGACATTCTCTTTCATCCGATGTCATTGCCATATAATAACTATGCTAGTTACCCACACTATGATGTGCTTTCATCTTTTCTATTCATTAAAAAAAATTAGTACACAACTTTTTTTTACCAATTCTGTACTGGTTAACTCTCATTTCTCCATTCTCTAGCCTCATTCTATTTTCTGATGACTCATATTGAAGTTATTAACTCCATATGATTACACAGTATATTTAGTTCTTAATAGCACAATCACACTGTATTTGTTGTTTTGTATTTGGCTTGCTTCACTCAACATAATGTCTTCCAGGATCATCCATTTTGTCATATATTTTACAACTTCATTTCTTCATACAGCTGCATAATATTCCATTGTGTGTTTATACTGCAGTTTGCTTAACCATATATCAGTTGATGGACACCTGGGCCTGTTCGTGTCACTGCTCTCAGTTCCTGTGGATATATACCTACTGGCAGTATCATTGAGCCACATGGTAGATCTATATCTTAACTTCCCTAGGAACCAGTAACTAGTCCTCCACAGTGGGTGTAACATTCTATATTCCTAACAGTGAATAAGTGTCCCTATCTCTTCACATCCTGTGCAACATTTGTAGTTTTCTGTATTTTTAATAATGGTCATTGTAATAAGTGTGAAATGATATATCATTTTAGCTTTGATTTGCACTTCCCTAACTCCTAGTAATGTTGAACATTTTTTTCATGTGTTTTTTTCTGACATTTATATTTTTTCTTTGGACAAAGGTCTATTCAAGGCTTTTGCCCATTTTTTAATCAGGTTATTTGTCTTTTTATTGTTGAGTTGTAGCATCTCTTTATATATCATGGATATTAAACCCTTATCAGTTATGTGATTCCCAAATATTTTCTCCTGTTGAGTCAGCTGCCTTTTCACCATCTTCACAAAGTCCTTTGAGGTGCAAAAGTGTTCAATTTTGAGGAGGTCCCATTTATCTATTTTTTCTTTTGTTGCATGTGCTTTGTGTGTAAGGTCCAAGAAACCACCACCTACCACGAGATCTTTAAGATGCTTCCCTGCATTTTCTTCTAGTAGTTTAATGGCCCTGGCTTTTATATTTAGGACTTTGATCCATTTTGAGTTTATTCTTGTGTCAGGAGCTAGATAGGGGTCTGCTTCCATTCTTTTGGTTATGGATATTCAATTCTCCCAGAACCATTTGTTAAAGAGACTCTTTGTCCTGTTAACTTGGACATGGTAGGTTTGTCAAAAATCAATGGGCTGTAGAGGTGAGGGTTTATTTCTGGATTCTCAATTCTACTCCACTGATCAATGTATCTATCTTTATGCCAACACCATACTGTTTTGACCACTGTAGCTTTGTAATATGTTTCAAGGTCAGGCAGTGAAATTCCTCCCATGTTGCTCTTCTTTTTTAGAATGTTTTTGGCTATTTTGGTGCACTTTCCCACCCAAGTGAATTTGATAATTGCCTTCTCTATTTCTGTAAAGTTAGCTGTTGAAATTTTTGTTGGTATTGCATTGAATCTATAAATCAGTTTGGTTAGGATTGACATCTTCTCAATATTTAGTCTTCCAATCCACAAACACAGAATGTCTTTCCATTTCTTTAGGTCTTTATTGATTTATTTTGGCAATGTTTTGTAGTTTTCTGAATATAGTTCATGTAGTTCCTTGGTTAAATTGATTCTTATGAACCTGAGTCTTTTTGTTGCTTTTGTAAATGGAATTTTTTTCCTTGATATCCTCCTCAGATTGTTCAATACTAGTGTACAGAAGCATTATTGATTTTTATGTGTTGATCTTGGATCCTGCCACTCTGCTGAACTTTAGTTCAGGTAGCTTTGTCATAGACATTTCAGAGATCCAGTAACTGGGCCATTTGTTTAATTTGTGGAGATAACTCCTTGGACATGACTACCTGTTTTTTTATTGTGTGTGCTTTTTTTTGGTTTTTGTTTTTGTTTTAGGATTTACCAGGATTGAACCAAAGTCTTTGTACTTAGGAAGCAGGCACCCAACCATTTGAGTTACATCAGCTCCAATAGTGAGAGTTTTAATTCCTCTTTTCTTATTTGTATGCCCTGTATGTGTGTGTGTGTATGTGTGTAATTACTCTAGCTAGAAATTCTAACACAATGTTGAATAACAGTGGTGACAGCGGGTAATCCTTGTCTTGTTCCTGAACTTTCCTAATTGAGTATGATGTTGGCCATGTGTTTTTCATATGTGTCCTTTATCATACTGAGGACTTTTCCTTCTGTTCCTATCTTTTGAAGTGTTTTTATCAAGAAAGGATGTTGGATTTTGTCAGATCCCTTTTCTGCATCAATAGAGATGATCATGTGGGCTTTTTTCCTTCAGGTTTTTAGTGTGGTGTATTACATTCATTGATTTTCTTATATTGACCCACCCTTGCTTACCAGGAGTAAATCCCACTTGGTCATGGTTTATAAGCCTTTTGATAGGCTGTTGGTTTCTTATTGCAGCTATGTTTTAAGAATTTTTGCATTTATGTTCATTTGAGAGATTGGTCTAAAATTTTCTTATAGTGTCTTTATCTGGCTTTGGTATTAGGGTGATATTTGGTTCATAACATATGTAACTTTTCCTCATCATCAATTTTTTGGAAGACATTAAATAGGATTGGTGTTCATTTTTCTTGAAATCCTTGGTAGAATTCACCTGTGAAGTCATCTAGTCTTGGATTTTTCTTTGTTGGGAGATTTTTTATGACTGATTCAATCTCTTGAAATGTGGATGGTTTGTTGAGTCCTGATATTTCTTGTAGCATCAGTGTAGGTTGTTTGTGCATTTCTAGGAATCTGTCTATTTCATCTAGGTTGTCTAATTTGTTGGCATACAATTTCTCAATATTCTCTTGAGATCCTTTTTATTTCTGTGGGGTCAGTCATAACTTCACCCTTTTCATTTCTGATTTTATTTACATCTTCTTTCTTTTTTTCATTCAAGAATATTAATCACATTCACAATGTTGCACTACCCTCAACTCGATCAATGAATAGAGCCTTCCCATCACCCTAAACAGAAACTCTATACCCATTACACACTAACTCCCCAAGCCCTCTCCCCCTGTCCCTGGTAACTTGTGCTGTACATCCTCTCTCCATCAATTTGTATATTCTAACTACCTCATGTAAGTAAAATCATGCACTATCTGTCCCTTTGGGGCTTTATCTCTTTTTCAATTTATTTCCTGAACATATAAGTGTAGATCACATACATCTTTGTCTTTGAGGAATGAATACCTCTGCCTGCATTTCCTAAAAACAAAAATATTCAATTAGGCAACCAGCTTAAGTTTAGTTATGAACTTCAAGCAAATTAATAGGGATATAAGGCTTACAATCTATATTCCAAATTTTCATAGGTTCCAAAGTGTCCTTTTCAGGCTTTTTTTGGCATTTATAGATCCTGTCTGGGTCATGTATTGCATTTAGTTATCATTTTATCTTTAGTTGCTCATTCTTCTTTTCCAATTGGGGAAACATATCTGCAACATAAACTTTCCCATTAAAACCACTCTCAAGAATGCCACAAGGAGATTACTCATTTTCACAATGTTGCAGGACCCTCACCAGCTTTCATTCCTAAAAGCTTCCCATCTCCACAAGGTGAAATCTTACAGCCATTATGTATTAACTCATTACCCAGTCCTCCTGCCCCCCTGCTCCAAGTAACCTCTACTCTAATTTCTGTCCCTGTGTGGTTGTATATTTTATGATATTTTCTTTGTTGTTACCATAATTATCATAGGCCCTCCAAAGTGCCCTGAGGCATGGTATTCATCTAGGATAATTCACTCAAAGTGTCTGAATTCAAATATCTCCTCACCTTAGTTTTATTGTGATTATTATTATTATTGCCATCATGCTTGCTGTTTTCACTACTATTATTATTGCTTTTATTGTTTGTATTTTTGTTGTTAAAAACACTGAATGAATATCCTCTCTCCATGCACCATGTTCAATGGACTGAAAGTGATGACAGAGCTTCCTCTATATACATTCCCTATGCCTACCCCATCTCCTGGTAACCCATATTCTAGATTCTGACTCCGTGAGTTTGCTTATTCTAATGGTTTGAAGTAAGTGAGATCATACAATATTTGTCCTTTTGTGTGTGGCTTATTTTTCTCAACATGATTTCTTTCT
>PVKH010025216.1:0-13459 GCA_004027955.1 Chaetophractus vellerosus | reverse complement strand
TAGTCAGAACTGTGCTTGCTTCCACTGAACTGAAAGTGTCCCTCATCCTCTGTATGCAGGTGGCCATTTTGTAGGGAGGAAGGATTGGTACACTAGGGCTGATGGCAGAAGTTTAGATGGTATCTTCCTTAGGTCCAATTCCTTTAAGGGCACAGAGAGAAGTAATACTGTTTCTTTTTCATCTTTGATAATTGGATACAGTATTGAGGGCAGAACATTCTGAAATAAAGCAGCCCCTTTTCTCAAGTTCTGCCTTTCCCAGTCCTGGACTTTTTCTATATCAAGGGTTAAGAGAATTTTAAATATTTTAAATTAAAGCAAATGAAGGCTTAGGAAAAATAATTGGTACACACAACGTAAAGCGTTTCAGCTTCTCCAAACACACACAACCACTTGGGGAAGGGCAGAGTTGGGCAGGGCAAGTAGTGTTTGCCATTTCCTCACCCCACAAAATACCTTATTAAAGCACAGTCAGGTTTGCAGTGAAAATCTTAGAGGCTATAAATGTAATTGAATTAGTAAAAAGTAATGGTTTTCTAATATAAATATCTATGATAGAGAGATACAGCTAAAATGAGATGAGCTACAGAAACTAATCGACCCCTTACTTGATCCCTTTTACAGTACCATCCTGATTATTCTTTGCCATTTCCCTAGCCTTACTGCTTACTAGCACACAAGTTGCTATTTGTGGATGGTCCTTTTAGTACTATCTGACCCCTAGACCAATATAAGAGCCATGAGTTAAGAGCTAAAGGGAATGATTGATACATTGCCTAAACAGGTGCTCAAAGGTGGATCAAGGATAAAAACTAAACAACTAATTATCCCAAGTTGTAATTAGCTTGTAATTTCATCAAGCTTGTACCATTTCTTCTCTCTTCTTATGTATAGATAATGGGAAAAGAAAAGTTTCATAGGAATGGAGGGGGTTGGGATTGGGACAGCAAGGAGGAAAGTCTGGCAGCACAGAATTACCCAACTCATTATATTGTCATACAATATGTATTCCACACTACAAAGTTCAGTACAGAGAGATCATGGTACAACATGGTATCATATGTCTAGTAAATATCAACTGAACCAAAGTGGACATCCAATATGTATATATTTTGCCTAAATAACCCCCTTAGAATCTACAGATATCTTTTCATTTAACAAAATACCTTGCTTTCACAAACATTTGGTCCAATTCTCTACCCCAACCTGTCTTTTCCATCTTGCTCTATGTCTATGTAAACAATGTGGAAACATTGATCCATTAAGGTCCACTGAACTACAGAAGGAAGTTATTCAAAACTGTAATGGATTTAGGGTTATTTTGTGGAGTTGATCAATGATTTTAATGACCTGATTTCTAAAAGAATGAGAAAAAATCTAAATGATTATTCAACCTGTGTTATTCAACTAAGTACTTACTACTTATAAACCATTTGTTCAAGCACTATGCTAGGTACCATGAATAGAATGGTGAACAAGATAGCCATTGACTCTGACAAATAGGCCAGCAGTAAAATACAATGTGATGGGTGTTATTGTGGAGGAAGCCCAAGGGCTATGGGGAGCTTTTATGTGGAAAGTCAGGACATGCTTGCCAAAGGAAGTGATCTGGAATCTGGAACATGAAGGATGAATGGAAATTAGGAAGATAGAAAGTATGAGGAAGAGTGTTTCATAGGTAAAGGAAACAGCATAAGCACAAGTCCAGATAAATTAAGTGGCATGAAACTTTCAGGGATGGAAAGTTGCTCAGTATACTGGAACACAGAGCAGGAAAGAGGAATACTGAGAATAAAAGTGGGGAGATGAGCAAAGGACCAGCTCATAAGGAGCCTTGCAAACCATGTAAAGAATCTGGGCTTAATTCAGAGGACAATTTGGAGGTGCTAAAATGTTTGGAACAGGGACTGGAATGATCAAGTTTGTACTTCAGACAGATCACTCTGACTTCAGTGTTGGAAAACATCCAAAGCATAGCAGAGTGGTTAGTAGGCTGAAGTAATCACCCATTTGAAAGATGGTAGGGCTGCGGTCTAGGGTAACAGGCATGGCAATAAGGATGGAGAAAGTGAAGAGATTTGAGAGGCAGGGATGATAGAGCCTGGTGAATAATTGGGTCCTAGGAAACACAGGAGGAGGAAAAGGGTTTAAAAAGCTAAGAGAAGATAATGAGTTAAGTTTGGGATGTGCTAAGTTTAGGGTTTATGTAGAACTGCGAGAAAGTGGGACATATGTTGGGATTTGTTAATTCAGATAAATATACGGGTTAAATATGTATACTCAAGAATCATAAGAACATAAATAATAATTAAAGTCATGATAAAACTGACCCATGGAAAGTCTATATAAAGTAAGAAGAGGAGGTAGCCCAGGATGGAATTTGAGAAACTCTGGTATTCCAGACATGGGCAAAGAAAAAGGTACTTGGCAGCAAGATGAGAAAAAAGCCGCCAAAAAGACAGAAGGATTTCAAGGAATTGGTGAAGTTGGGGAAGCCTCAATCTTCCCATACTTATACATCCTCCAAGGTAATCAATACATTTCAAGAAGGCAGTGATCATCAATGTGAAGATAAAGCAACATTAGAACTGAAGTGCCCACTGGATTTATCAACAAGGAGGGCACTGGTGTCCTTGTTAAGAGGATTTCAATAATGTAGGATGGGGAAAAATCCAGATTGCAGAGGGCTGATGAATGATAGGACATGGGTGACTGGAGACAGTAGGTGAAGACAACTCTCTAAAGATGTTTGATAGTAGAAGAAAGAGATGGGGCAAAGATGGAGAAGGATGTGAGGTGGAGGAAGGGATGGCTTTTTAAAACAATGGGAGAGTCTTGAGCATGTATAAATGCTGGTGGGAAGGAACCAGCAGAGAGGAAGAGATTGAAAATAGAAGAAAAGGGGCATAATCAGTTACGTGAAGCCTCTGAGAAGGCAAGTAGGAGTAGCAGCCTGAGTGTAAGCAGGAAGATGGGTGCTGAAGGAGGGAAGACCACTGTGAGTTGGGAAGGAATCGAAGGTGAAGTGCACGCAGGGAATCTGTAGGTTTGATGGTGAGATGCCAAAGGAGTTTCAGGCTGATGACTACTCTCTCTGTGCTGAGACTGAGGTAGATGAGTTAGGTTAGTTGTTTGAAGAGATCAAAAAAACGAAAAGGTAATCACTGTGGAACATCAGGGAGATAGAGCCAACTTTGGAAGACTGAAAATTGAATAGGTAGCATTGAGGGCCTGTTGAGGTAGGAGACCACGCATTTATAATGAAAGTAATCTATAAAGTTGTGAGGTGTTCTTTATTGGTCCTTAGAATTCTGAAATCTTTCTTCCTGGACACTTTTATCTTTGCCCCACTCCTCAAACTGCAGGCCAGCTTTGCCCAACCCCACTTTTTGGGGTTTGTTCACTTTTCAAAGTCTGATAACAATGTGGCACTCCTAAAACTCTTCATCATTTCTTCAGCGGGTTCTCTCTAAATATCTAAATATCTAAATAGAGAGAGAAAACACAGACATAGCAGATCACTCGGAGGGAAATTACTTTTTTCTATGAACTGCAGCATCAGTGATTTAGCAAAATGCTAAATGTTTTAAAAAATATACTCACTCAACAAAACAAAGATTCTAAAATTTGGCTTATAACATAGTGGTTAAGAGTGCAGCAGATTCTAGAATTTGCCTGTTTGGGTTTAAATCCTGATTTTGCCACTTAATAGCTGTGTGACCTTGGGTTAACTATATAATCTACTGTGCCTAAGTTTACTCATCTGTAAAATTAGGACACTAATAGAGGAAAAATAATGGTGATAATAACCTACTGCATTAACTCATAAAATGAGTTTATTAAAATGAAGTGCTTGGAATAGTGCCTAGCACACAGTAAGGTTTATGTATGTGGTGGTATTATCATTACAATGTCATTGTTTTAGCTTCTTCTCCTCCTACATGTTCCCAAGATGGACATTTCTACAAACACAATCTGATACTTATTTACAAATAAACCAAGATGAAAATCTTAAAATCTGCTTTGACACTTTCCACAAGATAGACACTTCTACAAATGCAATCTGATATTTATTTAAAAATAGACCAAAACAAAAATCTTGAAATCTAGTCCAACGTTTGCATTAACTTGCATGTCTTTGGTAAAATCACTTTACCCATCTATAAAAATAGATCTCACGGTACATTAGAAATTAAAAATTCTACAATGTAAAAGACTGTGTATCTCTTACAGAATTTTATATAAGCCACAGGCTCCTGCTTTTATATATTTATCCTGTAGATCATTATCTTGAGCAGTGTACTGCTTTTCTCTCACAATTTCAGAGTAATTTTATTATACTCTTTTTGTAGAAAATTAAAATAAGTATCTTTCTTGAGTGACTTCAAATATCTAGATGATGTATGTGTATTTTTTCACTTCATCTTAGAGCTATTCATGTGTTCAGAGCTGATTTTGGGGTGGAAAAATTGGTGCCTGTGGTAAAAAATAAAATAAAAAAGAAATCGACTTCTCCCTAAAAGCAATATCTTTCGAGATCATGAGTAACCCTTATAAGCTGCATAAAAATTCTTATAGCCTGTCTTACTAACAAAACAAATCCAACTCTAGGCTCTTTCCTAGGCTCAGCTACCTGGAAAACAAAGTGCTAAACATTTCATCAGGATGTATTTAAATGCTATGGCATAAGTTTTGGTATAAAGTTTGGGTAAATTATTAAATTCCAGTTAATTGTTCTATGTGAGATGTAAAAAGACCTAAAGTTGTTTGTTCATCTGTTTTAGAGACTTGTTTCAGAGACCCTCCCATTGATCCATTTCTTCAGTAATTGTGCAGAATAAACCTCTTCTGACAGATGCCAAAATCAGGGCACTAGACTTTTTAATTTTTCTTCATGGAAAAACCTCTATAACCTCCTTTCACATCTTCAATTATCTTATTCTATGAAAGTCTGAAGGAACTAAAAAACTCAAACTATAGAAGTACCTTCAAATACTTTCAAAGGCCAGCAGCACTAGCATTTATTTTCAACACCAGCTTTTACAAGTATGTCATAAATAATACAGATTTCACTTTTTAAGTTTTGTTTTTGGAATACCTGGTTCTAAACGGGAAAGCCATGAGATTATTTCACGGGGATAGTGAATAGTAAGACAGTTTGAATTGGACCTTATGATATTTGAGGCTCCTGAGGGGTCAAAAACCTGTTCTTTACTCAATCACTATTTAGAAAATTGGATTACACTAACCAAACCCACACAATACCTCCATATAGATTAACATGTGCGACAACCTCCATGATGAAGGTTGGAATACACTACTTTCCCAATTTGGAACCAATCAAAGGTCAGTTGGTTGTTAGTAAATATAGAATCAGGGCAAAGTAAGCTCAATGTCTGCTTAGGGTATTTTCACAGTATCCTTGTAGTGCAATTCAACCCAATAATTCTAGGGATATGTTCAATACGAGAAACAAATACATGGCACTTCTCCTATTAGAACTAGAGTCCCTAGGATAAGGAGAATGTTTCATTTGATTCCAGATCTGCCATTACCTTTATAATGAAATGCCAACATATTTTCACAATTTGTTTCACAACCATCAGGTTAATACAGGATCTAAATTATCAAGAGCTTTTATTGCCTATATTATATGTACATAATTATTTAGGAGCTATAGATAGTTACATACATGATGATCTGTTTTGGCTAACAGAATAGAAAATATTCCAAATAAAGAATTGGAGAAGAGAACACTTAAATAAAAGGCTTTAAATAAAAGGAGAAACGAGTAGAAATATTCTATGTGGTTCTATTTTTCCAGCTCCAGTCTTGCGACCTAAATTGATAACAGACTATTCGTTGAAAGATTATTCTGTCAACCATCTGACTTTGAAAGAAATGCAGAAATTAGTTAGGTGAATTAGTTTATTTAGAAAATGATTTGAAAGTATGTGAAATACTGGAGTTAAAAAACAAGGAAACAAACAATATATTGACTAGTATGGTATACATGCATGACATATGACATCATTTTTAAAAATCACATCTGAAGCCATTTTAAAAACCCTGGTAACCAGATCCTTTGCTTGCTAAATACTTTGTGATGTATATTTCCCAGCATTCTGTCCACTCATGTACAAATAATTTCATTCTAAGGTGAGAAGGAGAAAGGAAAATAGGGAGAAAGAATGTATATTGAACTCCTGCTAGGTGCCAAATACTGTTGGGTGCTTCATGTATAGAATCCTATTTAATTCCTCATATCCTTAAAGATGAAGAAAGAGGGTCAGATGTTTTCTAAGCTCACACAGTCGTAAGTGCCACAGTCGGGATTTTAAATTCACATATGCTAGTTCCTAAGGTTATGGTCTTTTTATTTTGCCAGCAGCCTCCTGACACAGTGACAGTGAACTCAGGTGATGAAATGGTAATCCAATGGCCAGAGCATACAGTTTTGATAGTTTGACTTTACTATGGAAATAAATACATAGGCTCTAATTTAAAATAACTTGTAATTGTGTGATCTTCAGCAAACTCCATTCATGCTGGTGTCCATATTTCAGCAAATATTCTTTTTTAAAAAAGGAAAATTGGACTGACACAATAAAGACAGCAAGAGAGAACAAAACACAAAATATGTGCTAGCATGGGGAATGGAGTTAAGATTTTGCTGCCACTTGTTCTGGAGAACTTTAAAATCAGTGTCTATTTTCAAGCAACATGCTCGTCTCTACATATAACATCATGAAAACTTTATAGGACTCCACACTTCCCAAATATTACCCACAATGTACAGTTATAGCCATGTAGGATACATGGGCTGGACACGATCCAATCAAGTATATAAAGTAAAGTGAGGAGTGTACCTTTTGTAGTCATATAATATATTGACTTTGGGTTTGTGCTAGAGGAATTGTTCCTTGCCTCCAGCTCCTGAATTTACTGCAGCTGCCAAACACTTCCAAAACCTCTCAGTCTCAATCCCAGGGCTGGAGAAATTCCACAGCCCTGAGAGATCAAGTTTCGCATCAATATTTTGGTGGGCTCCTTGCCAATGCCTTATCAAGGAAAAATATAATTACAGGCGAGACTGCAGCAAGCTGATTCTACAATATTCTCCCCTCTTGTCTCAGCTGCTAAAATATAATATAATAAAATTGATATAAGATACCACATCTGCCCTTTCAGTAATTCTATTTTCATTTAGTTCCATTGCCAGATTGAGGAAGAATCCAAGCCATGCCAGAGCTACTGATGCTCAGTTCCTAAAACTCTAGAGCATCTGATTTAGGAAAGTTGCAGCTTTCACTAGAATTCAAGGTAGAAGGAAAAGATGGCAGTGGGGTGGGAAAATGTGGGTCTGTGGCAAATAGGGATTCTTGAGTTTTCTTTCTAGGACTGATCTTTTTTGGATAGTTCAACTTCTATAACACAGACAAAATTAGTATAATTTTGTACACTAATTCATTCATTTTGTTCATTGGTTCCTGAGGGCTGATTCTCTATCACCATGTGTAGTATATTGTAACACCATGGTGTGATTCAGGACAAACTCCCATAGTCCATTCAGATTGGGATATACCAAGCTTTTACCCTATGGTATATCCCATAGGGTGGCGCAATTTGATTTGTGGTATCTTAGAAAACATAAGCCAACACAATGTGGTTGTACGATATTTACACAGAGTTATTAATTTTAAAACAGATCAAACCACATATTTTTTATGGCTCCCCACTGGTTATAGACTCAAGTCCAAACACCTTAGCATAGCATCAAAAACTGTCCCTCACCTTGCCTCATCACATCGTACTTCCTTAGCTGTACCTTCTCCCATTTCTCTCCACGAATATTTTGTTCTATCTAGCCAGGTTCCTTTTTTTTTTTTTTAAGATTTACTTTAATTTATTTATCCCACCCTTGCTGCTTGTGCTCGCTGTGCATTTTTCTGTATCTGCTTGTCTCCCTTTTGTTGCATCATCTTATTGTGCCAGCTCACTGCGCCGCTGTGCGGGCCAGCTTGCCTTCAACAGGAGGCCCCAGGTATTGAACCCGGGGCCTCCCATAAGGTAAACGGGAGCCCAACCAATTGAGCCACAGCCGCTTCCCCCAGATTCCTTCTTGTAGTCCCTTCATATAATCCCTGCATTCTTACACCTTTGTCCTCCTATCGTGCTGTTGTCTTTATCCTTGATGCACGGCTCCTTCTTTCTCCACCTGTGAGTTCCGTCCACCTAACTCTAAATGAAATATTCCTGTAGCAGTTTGATATTGTTTACGAATTCCAAAAATAGATATTGGATTATGTTTGTTAACTGGTCTGTTCCTCGGGGTGTATCAGATTATATTGGATTCAGAGGTTTCACTTTTACTTGATTAAATTATGATTAAGGCTTTGATTGGGCCATGTCAGTAGGACACTGAGTCCCCACCCCTTGGTGGGTAGAGACTCATAGAGAAAACTACAAGGCAGAAGACTTAGTTGGAGTTTTTTGGATGCTGGAGCCCTAGGAAGTAAACACACAGGAGAGTAACACAGAGGAACAGAGACGGCTTCATAGACACAGCAGAAGCCTTGGGAAGAGAGAGAGCCTGAGAGTCTACAGCTAACCTGGTGGAGAGAACAGAGAAATGAGTGGGGAGACAAGGCTTATCCCAGCCTACAGCTGATATTGGAAGATGCTGGGACCATGGAGCCTTAAGAGGAAGAGAGAGGCTGAACCCTTGCAGACATCGGCAGCTGTCTGGCTCCAATACATGGCAACAGACTTTGGTGAGGGAAGTAACTTATGCTTTAAGACCTGGTAACTGTAAATTTCTATCCCAAATAAATACCCTTTATAAAAGCCAACAGATTTCTGGTTCTTTGCATCAGCACCCCTTTGGCTGACTTATACAATGCCCTACTGTGCCAACCTCTGTCCAGGATGAACTAATTATTTTTTCCCCATGTTAAATCTTGGAACTCAAAGTTTCATGACTAACCCCTGTCATCTCTCCACCCCCAGCTATTCTGAGCTTCTTTGGAGCAAGACCATCTTTATCTATCTCTGTATGCTGAGCATCTAGCACAGTCCCTGGCATGTAATTGGTGCTCAGTAAATATTTGTTAATCAGTGATTTTATGAATTTGCTTCTTTCAAGTCCAGACATGTCTTAAAATATAGTCCCTAACAATTTGCTTGCTTAGTTCTATACCTTAGGGTTGTATTTCTTTACTGAGATTGACCTTCTCTGTAGAGAGTCAGTGGGTTTTGGATTCAGCTGAAAGAGTTCAGGTTCCATTCTCGCCACTTTCTACTATGTGACCTTCCTATACAATGGAATTAATAGTTGCCTTGCAGGAATACTGTGGGGATAAAACACCTGGTGCACACTTGGCATTCAACAAATGAACAGAGAGGATTAATCCCTGGCGATTATAACACCAGGCCTCCAGCACTCACTTGGAAAGCAGGACACTAAAGGAATGGGATGAGAGACTTTGGCTCTCACTGGTGCAAGTAAGGAAGGCTACCAGTGGAGTGTGGACTGCTAACAAGGAATAGACCTCAACTGTGGAGCTATAGGGGTGGCTTTCAGGCCAGGGACCACTAAGTAGATGCAGGTGTGTCAGTGCTCTGGGGAGAAGAGGCAGGGAAGTAGGTCACCTGAGAGTCCTAATACCAGATTCCCAAATAGTCGGTGATACAGAAAATATTAGCCAGCATTTACTAAGGACTCAATGTATCAAGTGTTTCACAAACCTAGGTCCTCAAAACTATCCTGTAGGGCAGGAATGATCAGCATCTTATAAATGAGAACACTGAGGTTCAGGGAAGTTGCATAACTTGCCCAATACGTGGTGATGCCTGAATTCAAACTCAGATGTCAGTCTCTGAAAAGCTATGCTCCTTGCACTGCACCCGACTGCCTCTTAAACCCTGTGAAACTACCAACTGCTTCAGTTGCAAACATTACTTATTTCTATTAATTGATGAAATAATATGCTATTTCTGGGTTAAGTTGTACACTTAAAAAGGGGATATTAAGTCATTTGCTCATGTGAGGAACACCAGGCCAGTATAATTAACCCTGTCATACATATCAGGACACAGGACTCAGTAATTAAGTGCCTAAGAATTATATATGACACGTTTGTAAATTCACTAAAATACATATTTCTATACTGACATCACTAAACTGGATACGCCAAGAAGTCGTGTTCTGGGCCTGTTTTGCCATCAACTGTATATCCACTGCCCAGTGCCAGCTGTGGCAAAGAACAGTTGCTGAATGAATGAATGCATATCTAAATGAGGAGTGTTCTAATGTTATTCTAATCTCATATAATTAATTCAAGTTTTTCATTGTTATTCATCTTGTCCCTACAACTTGATTGCAGGGTTCAATAAAACAGGAAAATCACCTTAAATATCTTTGAACTTCCACCATCTAAAGCCATGCTAAAAGTAATTGTTGAATGAATGAATGAATGGTGAGAAGCCAAACTGGTTAGATTGGCAAGCATTATATTTCTCTCTAACATTTATTTTCCTAATTGAGCTGCTTTTGAGTTATTAGAACTCAAAATGTATCTCTTTTCCCTAATAATTTAAGCTGAGTTAGAACTTTCTATAGTCATTGTGACACCAGCCAAAAAGCACTCAATTAACTAATAATAATCTATTTGCCTAACAAAACAAACACTAAAATATTGAAACAAGAACTTGGAACCTGAAGAGTAACTGTTGTCTGTCTCTGACTCACCGGTGACTTCGGGAACCTTTTACTGTCAAGCTGACCCTTAGTGACTGCTCTGTAAAATAGGAAGAAAATCTCTAGCATGGATAATAATTACCTTAAATAGGTAAGGGGAAGAAATCCTTATATGGGCTGATTGATTTCAATTCTGCAGGAGAAAGCCCCAATTCCCCTGCTTTTAGTTGGAGGGTCAGTTTTTGAGTACTAAAAATAAGAAGGAAAAGAACACTCGCGGAGCCTGTCATTAACGGGTCTCTTCAGTGCATTCTTTCGGAGTAGGCCTTTTAGGTCAAGAACACCACAACTGTACTATGACATCATCCCAAACATCCACAGATCTAATTCCATTTATGTTTTGGTTGATTTCATAAAACGTAATACCAGAAGAGCAAAGGTTTCTCCCAGTCAGTTATTATAGAATCCCGAGTGTCGCTGCTCTTTAGTAAGAAGCTGCATGTAATTAAAAGTGACCTATAGTGAAACAATAAAAGCGCAAGACCAGTAAATTGAAATGATTATTTTTTGCTAAATTTTCTGTCCACACTAAACCAATAGCCGTTCCTTGTATGCTAAACAGATCTTAAATATATCATTTTCTTGGCTCCTTTTTCCACCTTTGTATTGGAAAATACAAATCGGGCTTTTGAAAAAAATACTTAACTGATGTCAATTTTTTTGTTCAACGTTGACTTTTGCATTTAAATCCATCTGCAAGCAACAGGTCATATTTCAGTTAAATAATGGCAGGTAGTCTTATAGTAAAGACATTCTTACATAAAAGTTCCATATTAGTAAAAAACACACTCTTGGAAATAATAAAATAATCTAAAGAGGCCAAGTATATGGAAAGTGGAGCTCTGATCTACAAAACAGCCGCAGTAGCCTGCATCCACTTACCAAGGTGGTAAGTGGGACCAAGGGGTGAGTGGAACCAACCAGGGTCAATGTGTGAAAATCCATTACTCAAGAGAAACTTGCCAATGCTCTAATGTTTCTGAATCCGTTTTTTATTAATATAAATGATGCTTGATTTATATTAAATGTCAAATGTATAGTAAAACTTATTTTCTTAGGATTAGTAAATTCCTAGGCCTACTATGACCTTTTTTTTCTTAATTATCTTGTAAACAGTGTCAAGCTATTGCCTTTCTTTATATATACATATACATAAGTGTGTGCATAAATATTACATAAGTATATACATTTAGGCCAAATTTACTTATAGGAAAATGCACAGGTCTTAAATATATAACTTGATGAACTTGGATAAAGTATAAATCCATATAACCACCACCTCAGTGAGGATATAACACACATTCCCATCATGTGGCAAAGTTCCCCTGTGCCTGCTCCCAGTTAATCCTTCCCCATCAGAGGCAAACACCTCTGATTCCTGTTATAATCGACGCGTTTGTCTATTCTTGTACATCACATACATGACAACATACACTATATATTATTTTGTGTTGTTTCTTTCACTCAGTGTGTTTCTGAGATTCAGTCATGTTAATATGTGTATTAGTAGTTCACTGTTTTTATTATTATTGCTGGGTATTATTTCATGGTATGAATATACACCTTGGATATCCATCCTCCTGTTGGCAGACGGTTTGGTTGATTCCAGTATCAGGTGAGCTTGAACACAGGTGGCATGAAGAGTCTTGTGCATGTCTTTTTGTGGTATTTCCTTTCTCTTGGGTAAAGATATAGAAATAGAACTGCTAGGTTAAAAGGTAGGTGTGTGTCTGGCTTTATAAGAAACTTTGAATTTTTTTTCCAAAATGAGTGTATCCTTTCACATGCCCATCATCAAAGGATAAGGATTCTGGTTGTTCTGCGTCCTTTTCAACTCTTGGTACTGTCAGTCTCTTAAGTTTATCAATCCTAGTAAGTGTGTCATACATTTAATTGTAGCTTTAATTTGTACTACCATTCTGGAGAGAAGTCAATTGTCATTTCAATTTTTGTTCTTCTGTATTAAATGTATAGATATGGATCTCAATAAATGATGTTCTCTTCTTTCAAGTCTTAAATTGCCTAAAGTTTCTGCCAGCTTTTTATTTCCCTCCAGTGCCTTCAAATACATGAATTTTTAAATTTGCTGAGAATTTAGAACGTTACTTGTGGAACATTAATTGCTAGAACTCGGAACTCCCCAGTCTTAGTCTGAAAATTAGAGAAATATTAGTACTGTAATTCATAATAATAAAATTACTGATAATAGCAGGATGATTAAATTATGATTATTTTATATTTGATTGAATTGAATCCATTCAAAAGATTAGTAAACTGAGGCACACAGAATAAATAAATAAATATAATTAAATGGGAAATTCCGAGTGATTAAGAACAGAATGAGCTTAAATATCAGTTCTATCATTATTAACTGTGTGAACCAAGGCACATTATTTATATATTCGCTGATGTTCACTACCTTTATCTTTAATGTGAAGTGTTAGTAATAAACTTATAGACACAGACACTAAATAAAATTATATCTGTAAAAGCACTCAGTGTAGAACTTGGCTAGTAATATCCTCTAAATAAAAGTTGGCCGAACCTGAAATATTTCAAAATGTGATGACCTAAAAATAAATTATTAAAAACAAAACAATTTCAACTAAGGGGAAGATGCTATCTTGAAGAGATACCAGAATCTCTAGAGCA
Source organism: Chaetophractus vellerosus (assembly GCA_004027955.1). NCBI lineage: Eukaryota > Metazoa > Chordata > Mammalia > Cingulata > Chlamyphoridae > Chaetophractus > Chaetophractus vellerosus. The sequence goes on along the minus strand of PVKH010025216.1, from coordinate 48 downwards.
CTTTTCAAATCACATATACCCTTTGGAGAATCTGATATGCCACTGTAA
>PVKH010025215.1:0-13461 GCA_004027955.1 Chaetophractus vellerosus | reverse complement strand
AGGACCCAGTCCTTCCACCAAAATAACTATTAAGTAGGGAGGAACTAACTGAAACAACTATTTCAAATTTCCAAAGTCCAGAAGAATACTGCACAGCATCCAGGGAGGAGCAGGAGGAAGAGGCTGATAAAGTTTGATAAAGAATTTTAAATTGCTCTCTCAGTGAGGCAGCAACTGGCACCTCCTCACAGCAGGTCACTGTAGAGTCTGATTCCTGGCTAGCTGCTAGCAACAGAAAGGGACATTAAACTTCCCCCTCCCCCCCACTCAGAGGACAAAGGCCACAGCAGGCATTGCTTCAACCCTCCAGGAAAAGGGTGGAGTCAGTGGAGATTTGGTGATGCAGGGTTCCCTGAGGATTGCAGGGGAAATAGCTGAAGGGCTACATTTGCTGGGCAGGCCAAGAAAGCTCAGATTTGGGTATCTGTCAGAAAAATTTTGGTACACTTCTTCACCCCCTCCATACGGCACTATAAAGCTGGTCTTTCTTCCTTCATGGGTCCCTGGCCCTGTTTTGGCTGGGAAAGACTGACATGGGAAACTCCTCTCTGTGGTAATACTCCTGCCAGAATTAGTCCTCCAGGCAAAAGCAGCATAAGACAAGGAAAGGAGTATAAAAACTATTGAGGCAAACAATCTAGGACAAAGGCCTGCCAGCTTTAAATACCCAGGAAAAGGAGGTTTGTCCCTTGGGAAATAGAGAGAACAACCAAACTTTTGTAAACAGAAAAACTTTAAAACACCAAACAAATAAAAGTCCAAGACGAGAGAGGCCCAGAAAAACAGGGAAAACTGTGCACACTTAATTTGCCTTGGGCAGAGTTTCCTAATAGGAGGGCTGAAGCTCAAGAAAATCTCTATCTTATCACCAGCTAGTTACAAAATCAAGAAACAGACATCCCAGGGGGTAAATCCCAGAGTTAATATTTTAAAATATTAAAATGTATGGTGTTCAACAAAAGAGTATAGACAAACAAACAGAGAATAAAGGCCCACACAAAGGAAGAAGATAAAAATACAAAAAACACCATAGCAGAAATTGGGGATGTGGACACATAGAACAAAGCTTTTAAAAATGAAATGAAAAGAAACTCAAGGAAATGAAGTAAAGTACAGAGAAAGAACTTAGGGATATCAGGAGCACAATGAATGCGTAGTAATAGAGTTTAAGAGATGGAAACTTTAAAAAGAAACCAAATAGAACTACTAGACTTTTAGAGTTGAAGACCACAATAACTGAAATGAAAAATGCCCAGTAGGGCTTCAAGAAATATTGGTGTTGGCAGAAGAAATAATCAATGAACTTGAAGATGAGACACTCAGAATGAGTCAATCTGAGGAGAAAGAATAAAGAACTAGGAAAAGTGAAAGTAGCCTAAAACAGCTATGCAACACCATCAAGTAACCCAATATATGCATTATGAGACACCCATAAAGAGAATAAAGGGAGAAAGGGGCAGAAGAAATAGTCAAAGAAATAATGATAGAGAACTCAACGAAACTTAGGAAAAGATGTGAATATGCACATACAAGAAGAGAACACCTAACAGGATAAATATGAAAAAAATACACCACATCATATATTGAATACATGAGCAAATGCAATGACAAGGAGATAATTCTGAAAACTGCAAGAGAAAAGCAACATGTTTATATACAAGGGACACCCAATTAAATTGAGTGCTGATTACTCATTAGAAACCAAGAAAGCAGGAAGTCAGTGGGTTGAAATACTTAGCGCTGAAGGAAAAAAAAAGTGCCAGCCCAGAATTTTATATCCAGCAAGACTCTTTCAAAAATGATGGCGAGATTAAGCCATTCTCAGATAAACAAAAGCTGAGGGAGTTCATCATTATTAGACCTGCCCTGCAAGTAATGTTAAAGAGAACACTTGAGTCTGAAAGGAAAGGACATTAGGCAGTGGTTCAAAGCAGCATTAAGAAATAAAAAACCTGTGGTTAAAAAAAAGACATTTGGGTAAGTATAAATTCCAGTAATACTGATTGTATTGTTTGGTATGTAACTCTAGTTTTCACTTACTACAGATCCTAAAATGCAAATGCACAAAAAGTAATGATAAATCTAGGTCTTCAGACATAAAATGTACAAAGACATAAGTGGAAACAAACACAAATGGTGGGTGTACACATAGATATAGGAAATGTATATGTGCATGCTATTAATGATTCATTGGCATCAAACCAAATATGATTGTTATTTATTTAGGAAATGAAATTTTAAGATGCATGGTAAACACAAGGAAAACAGAAGAAAATATATCCAGATAGAAATGAGAAGGCACTCAATATGGTACAACAAAAGAAAGCATATAAATAGAAAAATAGGCATTAATGGAAGTGAGGAACAAAAAAGGTTTGAGGCTTACAAAGGCTAAATAGCAAAATTGCAGAAGAACATCCCATATTACCAGTAGTGACTTCACAGGTAAAAATCTTAAATTCTCCAGTCCAAAGGCAGAGATTGGCAGAATGGATAAAAAAGCATGACCCAACTATATGCTGCCTGCAAGAGACTCACATTAATGAAAAAATACAAGTAGGGTGATGGTGAAAGGATAGAAAAACATATACCATGAAAGTAGTAACCAATTAATATCATATTAATATAAGATAAAAGACTTGAAGTCAAAAACAGTTACAAGGGACAGAGATGGTTCTTACATACCGATAAAGGGGACAATTCAATAGGAAAATCTCACAATTATAAATATATATCCACTTAACAGCAGATCCCCAAAATATTTTTGACAAATACTGACAGATTTGAAGGGAGAAATTGATGGTTCGAGATTAATAGTATGAGATTTTAACACATCACTCTAAAAAAATTGATAGAACATCTAATCAGAAGATCAATAAGAAAGTACAAGACTTGAATGAGACACTAAAATAACTAACCTAACAGACAGGTACAGAACCCAGCACCCAATGAAAACAGAATACATATTCTTCTCACATGCACACAAATCATTCTCCAGGAGAGACCATATGGTAGATCATAAAAAAATTCTCAACAAATACAAAAATATTGAAATCATACAATGTATATTCTCCTACCACAACAGAAAGACACTAGATATTAACGACAGACGGGAAAGGGAAAATTCACAAATATGTGGAAATTAAACAACATAGTATTGAATAACCATCAGGTGAAAGAAGAAATCTGAAGTGAAATTTGAAAATATCCTGAGGTGAATGAAAATGAAAATACAGCATACCAAAACTTAGGGGATTCAGTGAAGGCAGTGTTGTGGGGGAAATGTATAGCTCTAAATGCTAACATTAAAAAAGAGGAAATATTTCAAATCGGAGACCTAACTTCGAAACTGGAAAAATGAGAAAAAGAAGAGCAAAGTAAACCCAACTTGAGCAGAAGGATGGAAATAACAAGGACTAGAGCAGAGATGAATGAAATAGAAAACAAAAATCTATAGAGAGAATAAAAAAAATAGGTTATTTGAAAAGGTCAATAAAATTGCCAAATCTTTAGCCAGACCGACAAAAAAAAAAAGCGAGAGAGGATACAAATAACTAAAACCAGAAATGATAAGGATTATAAATGTATATTATGAACAACTATAGGCCAGTATATTAGATAGCCTAGATAACAATTTTTTAGAAACATACTAACTATATTGACTCAAGAAGAAATAGAAGATCTCAACAAACCAATTACTAGTAAAGAAAGTGAATCATTTGTCAACAAATTCCAAACAAATAAAAGTCCAGGATGAGGTGACTTCACAGGGGAATTTACCAAACATTCCAAGATTTAAATCCAGTTATAAACAAACTCTTCCAAAAAATTGAACTGGAGGGAACACTACCTATCTCATTATGAGGCAAACATCACCCTCATAACAAAGTCAAATAAAGGTACTACAGGAAAGAAAAAAAAGGAAAACTACAGACAAATATCTCTTAGGAAGATAGATGCAAAACTCCTCAACTAAATACCAGCAAACCAAATCCAACAGCATATTCAAAGAATTATACACCATGATCAATTGGGATTTATCACTGATACACAAGATTGGTTCAACATAAGAAAATCAATCAATGTAATATACCACATTAGCTGAATGATAGGGAAAAAAATCACATGACCATTTTAATTGATGCAGAAAAGGTATTTGGCAAAATTCAGCACTCTTTCTTGACAAAAACACTTAGAATACTAGGAATAGAAGGAACCTTCCTCAATATGATAAAAGTCATGTATGAAAAGCCCACAGCTAACATCCTATTTAATGGTGAAAGACTGAAACCTTTCTCTCTAAGATCAGGAAAAAGAGAAGGATGCCACTGTAACCACTGCTGTTCAACACTGTACTGGAGGTTGTTGCCAGAGTAATTAGGCAAGATAGAGAAATAAAAGGCATCCAAATTAGAAAGGAAGAAGTAAAACCTTCCCTATTTGCAGATGGTATGATCCCATATGCAGAAAATCCTGAAAATTCCATAACAAAGCTCCTAGGGCTAATATATGAATTCAGCAAGATGACATGGTACAAGATCAACACCCAAAAAATCAGTAGGGTTTCTATACACAAGCAATGAACAATCAGAAGAGAAATCAAGAAAAAATCCATTCAGAATAGCAACTAAAATAATAAAATATCTAGTAATAAATATATACAAGGGTATAAAGGACTTGTACAAAAAAAACTACAACACAATGTTAAATGAAATGTCTATTAAAGTCTTTTGCCCATTTTTATATTGGGTTATTTGTCTTTCTGTTATTGAATTGAAGGATTTCTTTATATATTCTGGATATTGAACCCTTATCAAATAATGTGGTTTCCAAATATTTTTCCCATTATGTAGGTTGTCATGTTACTTTCATAATAAAGTCCTCTGAGCCACAATTTTTTAAAATTTTGGTGAAGTCCCATTTATCTATTTGTTTCTTCTATTGCCATGCTTTTGTATGTAAAGTCTAAGAAACAATAGCCTAACACAAGGTCCTGAAGATGCTTCCCTACATTTTCTTCTAGGAGTTTGATTATCTTTATGATTTCATATTTAATCCATTGGTTGTTTAACAGTATGTTAATTTCCACGTATTTGTGAATTTTCATTTTTTCCCTCTGTTTTTGATATCTAGCTTCATTCCACTGTGATCAAAGAAGATATTTTGTATGATTTGAATATTTTTAAATTTATTGAATTTGTTTTGTGACCTAAGATATGGACTTTGCTGGAGAATGACCCATGTGCACTCGAGAAGAATATGTATTCTGTTACTGTTGAGTGAACTGTTCTGAATATATGTCTGTTCTAAATATAAGTACAGTTAGTTTAGAGTATCATTCAAGTCTTCTGTTTCCTTATTGATATTCTGTCTAGTTGTTCTAGCCATTATTGAAAGTACCCCTGGATATTAATGCTATTAATGTATTAATGTATTAATGTATTAATGTACAACTGTCTATTTTTTCCTTCAAATATGTTAGCATTTGAGGCTGTGCTGTAATGTGTATACATATTTATAATTATATCTTGTTGAACTGACCTTTTTACCAGTATATAATGATCATATTTGTCCCTCATAACAGTATTAGAATAAAAGCTTATTTTATCTGATATTAGTGTAGCCACCCCAGCTATCTTTTTTATATCATTTTACTTTCAACCTACCTATGACTTTGAATTTAAAGGGAGACTTATGTAAAATTATATTTTGGTTATGCCTTTTTAACCATTTTTCCAATCTCTGACTTGTGACCGGAGAGTTTAATCAATTTACATTTAAAGTTACTACTAATATTGCAGGACTTTCTTCTGCCATTTTGCTGTTTAGATTTTGTAAATCTTATGCCTTTTTTTGTCCATCAATTCTTTGATTAATGCCTAATTTCATATTTATTTGAATAGATGGGGATGGGTGCATATCATTCAGAGATCCTGGACTTTGATATAGCTGCAGTAATGTATTGAAACTTTAGGTTTTTGGATTTACCTTTTGGAGGGGGTGAGTGCCTCCTGTATTTGAAATAAGAGCTCAATGGATATGTTTGAATTGTTGTTGATAAAAATAGTTCTGTTAATTCCAGCTCTTTCCTTTAATAATAGAATTCATGGTTTTTGCTTCTAAGGAGGGTGTAGAGGGATATGAAATAAATTAATTCCCATAGATTAACAAATACATATCATAATTTTCTAGAGAGTTTTCAGAAAGAATGAGTGCAAGGAAAGCATAATAAACTAAAACGCTGAGAACTATGAGCCCTTCATATCTGAACTGAGAGAAACAGCAACAAAACCTACACAGAATAAATACAAGTAACCACCTACTTAGGCACATCATAGTCCAACTCTGAACACCAAAATAAAAGGAGAAATATTAAAAGCAGACAGAAATGAAAAATAGTTTGCATATAGAACAATGGTAAGAACATCAGCTGACTTACCATCAGAAAAATGCAAGGCTGAAGAAAATTGAACTTACAGTTTGAAAATGCTGAAACACAAATCTTTCAAACTGAAATTCAATATCTGTCAAAATTATCTTTCAAAAACTGAGGCAAAATATATAGTTTTTCAGGTTAAAAATACTTCAGGGGAGCAGGTGTACTTCAGTGGTTGAGTGCCTGCTTCCCATGTACCAGTTTCAATCCCCAGTACCTCTCTTCCCCCCCAAAATCTGATAGATTTCACAGAAAGCAGAGCTGTCCTACAACAAATACCAAAAAAATTTATCGGACTGAAGTAAAATAATGCAGAGTAGAAAGTCAGAGATCAGGAAGAAATAAAGAATGCCAAAAGGGGTAAATATGTGAGTAGATATAAAATGTTTTCTCCTCTTTATTTAATTTCTGGAAAATATAATTTACTGTTAGAAGTAAAATAATTAAAATGTATTGTGAGATTTACAAAATAATTAGAAATAATATTTGACAATTATATATAAGACAAAAATGAGTTAAATGAAAATATGATATTAAATTATGTAGGCATTGTTATAATATTAATTCAAGGCAGACTGTGATAAATTAAGGATCCATATCATAATCCTGGGTGAAAACTGCTTAAAAAATAAAACAAATATGTAAGCAACAAAATGCAGTTGAGGAGATAAATAGAATACTGAAAGCTATTTGACTTAAAGTCAGGAAAGAGCAAGAAAAAAGATAGGAGAAAGAAAATAAAACAATGATAGACTGGACTTAGAACTACATGCAACTGTAATTCTATTATATATAAAATGACCTAAAGATTCCAATTACAAAACAACAATATCACATCTTATTAAAATATGCTCATTACAAAGATTGCCTTGAAATAGAAAGACACAGATCAAGAGTAGAAGAATGGAAAAATATTTATCATGCCTGACATGAATGACAAATACATATGGTCAGTGTGGTTGTGTCATTATCAGAGCATATGGACAATAAGGCAAGAAGTATCACCAGGTATTTTAATTTCTTTTGTTGCTCAAGCAAATACCATGCAATGTGTTAGCTTAAACAATGAGAATTTATTAGCTCATAGTTTTCAGGAAAAAGGAAAGTCCAAATCAATGTATAATCTAAGTGATAATTTCTTCTTAAAGACTGAAGTCTTGGGTTGGCCATACTGGGTTTGGACTCCTCTGTCACGTGGCAATGCACATGGTGGCCTCTTCCTGACCTCCCCTTCTCTTTATTCTGTTGATGTTCAGCTTCACTTTTGTGGCTTTCTTTCTTTGTCTGACTTTCATTCCACTTATAAAGATCTCCTGTAATAGGAGTAAGACCTGATTGGGTTGAGCCACACCTTACCTGAAGTAACCTCATGAAAAGGTCCTACTTTCAATGGGTTCATATCCACTGGAATTGGTTAATGTTTAAGAACAAGTTTTTTTTTTTTAAGATTTATTTTTATTTATTTATATATCCCCCCTTGCTGCTTGTTCTTGCTGTGTTCATTTGCTTTTGCGTTCTTCTGTGTCTGCTTGTCTCCCCCTGCTGCGGCATCCTGCCGAGTTGGCTCGCTGAGCGGCGGCTTGCCTGCTCGGGGTGGCTTGCCAGCTCTCGGCGGCTTGCCTTCTCGAGGAGGCCCCGGGAACTGAACCCGGGGCCTCCCATGTAGTAAACTAGAGCCCTACCAATTGAGTCACAGTTGGTTCCCTAAGAACAAGTTTTGATGGGGGCACATACAGCTCCAAACGACCACACCAGGGAAGAAAGATAACTTTCAATGATAAAAGGGCCACTTCATAAAGAAATTATAGCAGTCCTAAATATGTATCCATGGAATACAAAAACTTCAAAATACATGAAGAAAAAAATTAACAGATCTAAAAAGAAAAAAGACAAATCCACAATCAGATTGCAGTTTTTAGCATTCCTCTGGTTGATGGGTCCTTGAAAACATGTATATGTAAAAATCTTTTGGACTGTACATTTCATATTTACATACCTTCATATAGTATATATTTTATTATATTTCAAAAATAAAGAAAAACAGGAAATTATCTTCCTTGACTATAAGAAGAAGAAGAGGAGGAGATGGAGGAGGAAGAGGAGGAGAAGCAGCAGCAATTAAGAAACAGTGAGGCTAAAATAATGTATCAATTAATTTTAGGTTAAACTATTTGTTGCTAGCCTCAACTAATTTCCCTAATGTCTGGGGTAAACTATCCTTGAGATGTTCAAGTCTCCAAAAGATTTGGTCTGTTCCATTCTGTCTCTGTCATGTTCTTTTGGGAATCAACTAATTTCTCAAAATAAACATATTGTTATGAGCAGACATAAGACTTGAACCAATGTATTTTGATTCTAAGCTTTTACAACTGTATCATGCTTTCTGTGATAATCACTATGTTTAAATAATTGTATAAATTGCAAGTTAATGGCATTCTAATGGGAATACATAAGAAAATGAGTGATGTAAGTAATACAAATGTCCAAGGAAGGCCAAATAATAGTTACTTGTGGGGCTTAAGTGAAAGTAATTATTAATATTTTGTCAATGACATATAAAATGGAGTTGAGAAAAAGGCCCTGGAAAGCAGAAAGAAAGAGACAAGAACAGATCAGCAATTCCGATCCTTCCAAAGCCAGGAGATTAAATCCATGCTGGAGAAAGATAGATTTTAACAGAAAGCTATTCGTTGGGGGGGATAAAATGCGATGTGACTGAAAGGAATTAGTCATAATTAATTGAAAGAGGTGTTAATAATATAACTAATAACATAAATAGCTAATAAATATAATATTTATATGGAATGGATCAGAACTACCAGATACTAGGTGTATGTCATGGGGTTTTTTATATCAATACGAATGCAAATGCTAAATTCACTCTGCTTGGTAGGGAGGGAAATTAGGAAGAGCAAACCAAAGCAAAAGCATTATATTTCCTAATTCTCCAATCAGAGAGCATCTTCTCAGAGAACTTATGAGTAATACCTGCTCTGAAATAAGGAGACACATTTTAAGCACCCACTTGGAGTGAGGAAATCATTTCCAAGATCAGTTCAGTTAAATCAAATCCAATTCTGTTTAATATGATTCTATTAATAATAATTGGATTTTACCAAACTAGACTTGATGAAGGGCTAATGTCACTGTGTGACAGGACCTCTGCTTACTTTCAACCTGGGATTAAGAGAGGTGAGAGAGTGGCTAATATCTAGACCATGATATAACCGCTGCTTTATCCTTTAAGGAATACAGTTGAGTCCTCCTAGAGGAGAGGAGTTCTTAATAATTCATATGTGTCCATTCTGGGAGATGAACGAGTAGAAAGAGCTTGCATTTCTGGTTCTTAAAAATAAAGTCCTCTTCACAAAGCCTTACTCTCTCAATCAAACCCTCACTTTCTCTAAACCGAGGAGTAGTGATTGAAATACTTTATATACCTTGAAGCCCCTTTGCCCTCCATTTACTTAATTCCATAAAGAAAGAGAAGACTCTGAAAGGTTCACGGTTAATGAATTGCTGGGGGGTGTCTATTGTTTTAAAAGCTCTATTTATATTATAATGTCAGAAACAAGTGGGTCCAGGCATATTCCACACCTTCCCATCCCAGCATACTATGTTTCTAACCTTTCCATGTACCATGGCTGGCATGTAACCTAGTTGACTGAGCCAGTTAATATCTATGAGAGTTTATGGTGTTCTAGAGTAAAAGTTCAAGAAACCTTTTGCTCTGCCCATGCTCAAAGACAGACAGCACTGTTATGCATTTACTACTAAACAAGAAGAGGGAGTTTTCAATGTACAGGAAGAGAAAGTTAAAAGTCAAGAACACATAGTCTATTTTCCATCTCTTCTTTCAGCTGTTCTCTTTGGAGAACTTGTAGGTAAAGTCAGTGTTAGAAGCTCAAGGCCTGGCCTGAAAATATTTGGAGCAAATGATTCTAGGAACTGGAAGAACAATTGGTTATCTACTATTGTTACAATCTACTTGGATATTACCTGTTTTGTTGTTGTTAGCTTTGTTTTTGCTTTTTTAAAATTTTGTTTTGTTTTAATTCTAGGCTATAATCTATCTCTAGACTAGGCAAAAGTTGTTATCCCATAGTCTAGCATGACTGTACAGATTTTTTAATTGCATTGAAGAAAGAAAGGGGCAAAGTCTAGTAATAAAAGTGGAATTTATTTGCAGGTTATTGTTCTTTATGTGGGCTTTTTTTCCCTAAGAATCTTATGGAGAATTATGGCTGATTAAATACAGTACCTCTATTCCTGGTTCCCCTTGTTTTATATAAATAGTCTGTTTACTTTAAATAGTCTGTTTAAGAAAAATAACTCACTCTTCCATTTGATATGAGAAACCTTCAAAAATTACATTTTATTTTTCTGTCTCAGAAAAGAAAGTGATGAAAGGAGGGAAATAAGCACAACAGATCCATGTCAAAAGTGCCATTTCATGTGTGGGACTAGATCATTTCCAATTGATTCACTATGTACGCTGTCAATTCTTCTGAAATTGAGATCACCACCTTCTTCCTGGTTGGGCTCCCAGGGCTGGAGCAGGTTCACATCTGGATCTCCATCCCTATCTGCTTCCTGTACCTGGTGGCCATCCTCGGCAATTGCACCATCCTCTTTGTGATCAGCACAGAACCCTTACTCCACGCACCCATGTACTATTTCCTTTCCATGTTGGCTTTCTCTGACCTGGGCCTGTCCCTCTCTTCCCTCCCCACTATGCTGAGGATATTTATGTTCAATGTCACAGAAATTTCCCCAAATGCTTGCTTTGCTCAAGAATTCTTCATTCACGGATTCACAGATATGGAATCATCAGTGCTCCTGGTCATGTCCTTCGACCGTTTTTTGGCCATACACACCCCTCTGAGATACAGCTCAATCCTTACCAATGCCAGAGTTGTCAAAATGGGGGTGGTGCTTCTTATTAAAAGCATGCTCTTAGTGCTCCCATTACCTTTCATTCTCAAAAGATTGACATATTGTAGGAAAAGCCTACTTTCTCACTCTTATTGTCTTCATCAGGATGTCATGAAACTGGCCTGCTCTGACAACACAGTGAACGTTTTCTATGGTTTCTTTGTTGCTCTCTGTATGATGTCAGACAGTGTGTTCATTGCCATGTCCTATGTGTTAATCCTGAAGGCTGTAATGGGAATAGGATCCCATAAGGAGCGGCTCAAGGCCTTCAACACCTGTGTCTCTCACATCTGTGCTGTGCTTATCTTCTATGTGCCCATCATTGCCTTGGCCTCCATGCATCGCTTTGGCAGGCACAAGTCACCAATAGCCATGATCCTCATTGCTGATATTTTCTTACTAGTGCCACCTCTGATGAACCCCATTGTATACTGCATAAAGACACGACAAATTCGTGAAAAGGTTCTGGGGAAATTGGGTCTAAAATAAAGATATAGGGAAAAATGGAGTAAGGTCAGCCAGGCTCAGGGAAAAAATATTTTTCCAAGCAAAGTGTTATGGATGATTCATTATTTTCTTTCCTAACCATTCTTATGTATGGGCTGGGTACTAATTGTCTCTGAGGTTTTTAAGCTTAAAGCTGAAATGGGGCCTGAACAGATGTGTATGGGGCAGTTATGCAGCATTGTTAAAATAATGAATCAACACACAAATATGGAATTTTGATTACACTGCTTGCAGGACAAGGGTAGTACTCACAGAAGAAGAGATTCTATCCCCGCACATCCAATGGCTATCAAAGGATCTGGAAGTTAATGTATGCTACCCTAACCTAGTTGCTGGTCATCTTTCAGGTGTTTTCCAGACATTGTTTGTTTGATGAGGGGTCTTCAGTCATTTTGTGGCGATTCTTGTTGTCCCATGTATATGAAAGACTATGGTCAATTGTCTTTTGGCTAACCATCTTTACCCACTATTTTTAGAAATAAACATTGTCAGAACTCTCTATTCTTCATTTCCCTAAAAATTAAATTGGTAGAACCAGGGATTATCTCTTTTACCTTAGAGATTTTAGCCTTGCATCATGACAACAACAACACTCTCTCCTAGCATTCTTTAAAATAGACCAGCGTTTTGATCTACTTTACTCCAGAGTTACAAGAAGTCATAGCTACTAAAAGGAGAAAAGAGGGATATTACTGCTTTCTGGAAGAAACAGTGAAATTAGTCTTACAGTAATTTTCAAAACACATTCTCTATAAGCTGCTCTAAAATATATCAGAAAATAATGGCTCTCTTGCTTATTTAGGCACTTGTTGTTTTGAACTAAGACATCTTCAATTGTAATAAACAAACTAGAACCAGTTGTAGACCATACATTATGCAATTTAAAAGCATAATCACAGGAGAAAAATATTCATTCTAAATGTCATTGTGTTAATGCCTTAATTGAACCAACAAATAATTAATATTTCTATTTAAAAAGCAATTTTGAAAGAGATGTTCTCTGAATGTTTATATAACACCAAATATACTTATAATTTTAAATTTCCAGGAGACTTTAGTTTTTCTTTTTTTTCCTTGTTTCTTTAGCTGGGTTTTTATTGTTCAATAGCTGACCTTGACTAGATGCTCAAGGCCTAATCAGAGAAGAAAGAACAGCCTTGATTATTGCCTCTGAGATTATATTAATTCTTTCTTTGTGACCTAAAACATTTCTCCGATTTTGTTGTCATTATTAGTTCACATGTCTGTTCCTCTCACTGTATGTATTTCTTCAAAAGAATTGCATAAATAAAAAATCAAATTTATTATCAAGTAAATAAATATTTAAATTCACTGGGTTAATTATGGTAAATTTTAATACACATAGAAGAAAACACCATAAAGGAATGACAATTTGCTCATTGGGGAGAGAAAAAAAGGAAAGCTTCCTAGAGGAAGTGAAGCATAATAAGAATATTATGTTTTGATAGAGTATAATGAATAATATTAAACAAAAAGTAAGATATGAATTTGTGTTTATTATCTTAATTTATAAATATATGTTTGTGCTCATATGTAGACATATTTTTTCCAATAATATCAAT
>PVKH010025214.1:0-13464 GCA_004027955.1 Chaetophractus vellerosus | reverse complement strand
CCCTATCCACTGGGCTATCGAGCCGGCCCCTATATTGAACATCTTTTCATGTGTGTGTAGGCCAGCTGTATATCTTCTTAGAAAAATGTTTATTCAAGTCCTTTGCCCATATTAAATTGGGTTGTTTGGGGTTTTTTGTTTTTTTGGTTGAGTTGTAAGAGTTCTGTATATATTCTGCTTTATAGATCCTTTTCAGATATATGATTTGCATCTATTTTCTTCCATTCTGTAGGTTGTCTTTTCACTTTCTTGATAATGTCCTTTGATGCACAATAGCTTTGAATTTTGATGAAAGCCAGTTATGTTTTTTTCTTTTGTTCCTCATGCTTTTGGTGTCTTATCAAAGAATCCATTGCCAAATCCAAGGTCTTGAAGATTTACCCTTATATTGTCTTCTAAGAGTTTTATAGGTTTAGCTATTATATTTAGGTTGTTCCTCCATTTTGAGTTAATTAAAGTTTTGTACATAGTGTGAGGTAAGGGTCTAATTTCATGTTTTGCATGTGGATATCCAATTTTACCAGGACCATCTGTTGAAGAGACTATCCTTTTCCCATTGAGTCAACATCTATTGGTCATAAATGCGTGGGGCTATTTCTGCACTCTCAACTCTATTTCATTGGTCTATATGTCTGTCTTTGTGCCAGTACCACAGTTTGATTACTGTAGCTTTGTAATAAGTTTTGAATGAGGAAGTGTGAATCCTCCAAATTTGTTCTTCTTTTTCAATATTCTTTTGGCTTATCTGGGCAAATCCATATGAATTTGAAGATTGAATTTTCCATTTTTCCAAAAAAGTCTATTGGAATTTTGATAGGAATTGCATTAAATCTATAGATCACTTTGGGGAATATTGCCATCTTAACAATGTTATATCTCCCAATTCATGAACATGGGATGTCTTTCCATTTCTTTAATTTCTTTAATTTCTTTGAATGATGTTTTATAGATTTCAGTATATAAGTCTTTCACCTCCTTGGTTAAATTAATTCCTAGGTATTTTATTCTTTTGGATGCCATTGTAAATGGAATTATTTTATTAATTTTATTTTTGGATTGTTCATTGCTGGTGAATAAAACTGATTTTTGTGCATTGATCCTGTATCTCACAACTTTGCTGAATTTGTTTATTAGCTCTAGTAGTTTTAAAAAATTATTGTGATAACATACAACAAAATTTCCCATTTTGAATACTTCCGTGTATACAATTCAATATGAATTGCATTCACAATATTGTGCTATCATCACCACCATCCATTACCAATGTTTTTCATCAACAGAAAGTCTATACCCTTTGACAATAATTTCCCATCCCACCCTCTTACCCCCAGCCCATGGAAGCATGGAATCTTCTTTCTGTGTCTATGAATTTGCATATTTTAGGTATTTACAAAAGTACACTAATTGAATATTTGTCTTTTGGTGTCTGGTTTATTTCAGTAGACATCATGCCTTCAAGATTCATCTATGTTGTAGCTTCTACCAACACTTCATTCCTTTTTATGGCTGAATAATACTCCATTTTATGTATATGCCTTATTTTGTTTATGCACTCATCTGCTGATGGTATTTGGATGATGTACACTTTTTGGTTATTGTAAATAATGTTGCTATGAAAATTGGTATACAGATATCTGTTCGAATCCCTGTTTACAATTCTTTTGGGTACAGTACATACCTAGGAGTATAAATGCTGGGCTATGTGGTAATTCTATGTTTAACTTTTTTTTGGACATGATATAAAAGTTTATTTCCATTATTTCCCCAGAAAATAGTTTTTCTTCTCTCTTTTAAGGACTCAGCTTCTTATGTATTCCTTGGTGGAAGTTGTGGGGCAGCACCTGCAGGTCTAAATTGGAGTGGGGTGTCGGTCTTTCTGGGCTTCATGAGGATAGTTCCTGACTACCTTGCTGTGTACAGCACAACTCATGAGTAATATAGTGTCATATACAGCTTAGGAAACACATAGGTGTCAAAGCCATTTGTCTTGGAAATGCCCCTGTTAGCTGCAGCCTCTGTGTGTTTTGAATGATGAACTTCTTAATGGTCTTATCTTTGGGCATACAGTGGGTGCAGCTCATGTAACAAATAGGCTGTACATGGCTGTGACCTTTTTGGCACAATTGTTTTCCTTCTTTTCTTTGTTACCTTGGAAATGAGCACCCAAGAGAGTGCTCATTTAACTTTTCCACAGCAGCTACACCATTTTATTTTCCTACCCACAGCATACAAAGTTACCTATTTCTCCACATCAATGTCATTTATTAAATGGTATTTATTAATAAATAATGTCATTTATTTTCCATTTTTTTAAGAATAGCTACCCTCCATGGATATGAAGTGATATCTCATTGTAGTTTTGATTTCCATTTCCCTAATGGCTAAAGATATTCAGCATTTTTTTTTTCATCTGCTTATTGACCAGTATTTTCTTTGGAAAAATATCTGTTTAAGCCCTTTGCTCATTTAAAAAATTGGGCTGTTTGTCTTTTTGCTGTTGGGTTATAGGAGTTCTTTATATATTCAGGGTGTTAAACCCTTATCCAATAGATGATTTAAGTTGTATTCTCCCATTCTGTGCATTGTCTTTTCAATTTCTCAATAATGTCTTGATGCATAAAAGTTTTAAATTTTGATGATGTCTACTTTTTCTGTTTTTTCTTTTGTTCCTTGTGTCTTGGTGTCATCTGTAAGAATCCACTGCCTAATACAATGTCAAGAAGATTTTCCCCTAGGAGTTTTATGTTTTTAGCTATAATATTTGAGTTGTTGATCCATTTTGGGGTAATTTTTGTATTTGGTGTGAGGTAGAGTTGTACTTTCATTCTTTTGCTGTGGATACCCAGTTTTCCCAGAACCATTTGTTGTAGAGGCTTGTCTCTCCACATTGCATTTACTTGGCAACTGTGGTTGGAAATCCAGGCCATAGATGTTTGGATTTATTTCTGAACTCTCAATTCTATTCCACTGGTCTTTGTCTATCCACATGCCAGTACCACACTGTTTGTTTTTTTGTTTGTTTGTTTGTATTTTGGATTTTATAGAGTATTTATTTGGGATAGAAGCTTACAGTTATGAGGCTCTAAAGAGTCCAACTCAAGTTTGCTTTCTTACCAAAGTCAATTGCCATGTGTTGAAGCGATCACATGGTTTTGATGAACATTGTTTTGTTGTATGTTTTGAAATTGGAAAGTGTGAATTCTCCAACTTTGTTCTTTGTCAAGATGCTTTGGCTATTTTGGACCCCTTAGCATTCCATATGAATTTGATGATTGTCTTTCCCATTTCTATAAAAAAAAGTCTGCTTGTATTTTGATAGAGTTGCATTGAAACTGTAGATAGCTTTGGGTAGTATTTATATTATAACAATATCAAGTCTTCCAATCCATGAACATGGGATGTCTTTCCATTTATTTAGGTCTTTAATTTCTCTCAGCAACATTTAGTGCTTTTCAATATACAAGTCTTTTACATCCTTGATTGAATTAATTCATTTCTAATGTATTCTTTTAGATGCTATTGTAAATGGAATTATTTTCTTGATTTCCTTTTTGGTTTGTTCATTATTAATATATAGAAACACAACTTAATTTTGCATGTTGATATCATACCCCACCACTTTTCTGGATTTGTTTATTAGCTCTAGTAGCTTTCTTGTGGATTCCTTTGGATTTTCATCTGCAAAGATGGTTTTACTTCTTCCTTTCCAACTTGGATTCCTTTTATTTCTTTTCTCTTATGTAATTGCTCTCAGCAGAACTTCCAGTACAGTGAAGAATAGTAGTTGGTGAAAGGGGCATTCTTGCCTTGTTCCTGATCTTAGGGGGAAGTTGTCAGTCTTTCACTATTAAGCATGTTATTTGTGGGTTTCCTTCTACTCCTAGGTTTCTGAGTTTTAAATCATGAAAGGTGTTAAATTTGGTCAAATGTTTCTTTTCTGTGCCAATTGAGCTGATCATGTGTCCCTCCCCCATTGTATTATTAATGTTAGATCATTCTATTACATTGGTTCATTCTCTTAAATTGAATCACTCTTCCATTCTTGTATAAATCCCACTTGATCATGGTGTATAATCCTTTTAAATTGTTGCTTGGTTTAGCTTGCTAGCATTTTTAAAAGGCTTTTTTTCATCTATTTTCATGTATATAGTTTTTTCTTCTATTGTCTTTGTTAGGCTTTGGTATGAGTGTAATGCTGTGCATATTGAATGTGTTAGGAAGTGTCACCTTCTCTTCTATTTTTTTTTTTTTTTGCAAGAGTTGGAGGATTGGTGTGATTCTTTAATTGTGTGGTAGAATTCGTCAGTGAAGCCATCTGGTCCCCGAGTTTTCTGTGTTGGGATGTTTTAAATTATTGATTCAATATCTTCACTTGTTATCGATCTGTTCAGGTTTTCTAATTCTTCTTGGGACAATTTTAGTAATTTGTGTGTTTTAAGAAAATGATGGCAGTTATCTAATTTATTGGCATACAATTGTTCATAATTTTGCCTTATAATTCTTTTTATTTCTGTAAGATCAATAGGAATACCCCTACTTTCACTTCTGACTTTAGTTATTTAGGTCTCCTTTCTTTTTATCTTAGTCCAGCTAATGATTTGTCAATTTTGTTGATTATTTTCAAAGAATCAACTTGCTGTTTGTTGTTTTTCCCTATTGTTTTTCTATTCTCCTTTTTTTTAAATCTCTGTTCTATTCTAAGCAGGCACTCAACCACAGAGCTACATCTGCTCCCCAATGAGAGTTGGTTCTTTTGTTGTTGTTGTTTGTTTGTTTTGTTTTTAGGAGGTACCAGGGATTGAACCAGGGACCACATACGTGGGAAGCAGGCACTCAACCACTGAGGTACATCCACTCCCCTATTATTATTACTTTTTTTTAATTAGAGAAGTTGTAGTTTTACAGAAGCATTATAACCGAGGGTTAAGAATTAACAAATAATTATGATTACTAAATCATTATATAGATGCCTTTATATTATAAAATAGCAAAAGGTTAATACCTGAAATTATTGAAGCTGGTTAGAGTGGTCCCACCGGGTTATGGTTACTCTAGACTTAACCTCACCCTTGTGTATGCTTACTATTGTGATGGTTAAGTCTAGATTGAATTCCCTCTTGTTTATACTTACTATTAGGATGGTAACCACTCCACCCAATATGTTTAATATCCATATGAAAGACCTTGTAGCTGACCTTTGTTCTACATACCCCTATCCCAAATCCATGTTACTGACCCTGGTTTGCTACCCCACCCCCATCTGTCTTGTTCAGCCCCTTAATGTTTATTAATGAAGGAACCTGTGTTCAGCACCACCCCAATTATTCATTAGCATCCCTATGTTATAAAATATTAGAATTTCTGCAGATCAGGGAGACAGTTTTTTAGCTACCTAAGGCACTGACCTCCTTTGCTTGTGCAACTTTTTTTTGTTGTTTTTAGGTTACCAGGGCTGGGGATTGAACCCTGGACCTCATATGTGGGAAGCAGGTGCTCAACTGCTTGAGCCACATCGGTTCCCCCCAATAAACTTTTTCTCTCTTTGAAACCCTGGTCTCTCAGGAACTGGCTTTAAAGATGCATTGGGAGAAAAGAACCCACTTTTGCTCCATATCAAAAGCATGTATCAAACACAAAGTTCCCATATAACACCCTATTATTAATAACTTACATTAGTGTGGAACATTTGTTACAATTCATAAAAGAATATTTTTGTAATTGTACTATTAACTATAGTCCATTATTTAAAATGGGGTTCACAATTTGTGTTGTACAATTCTATATATATTTTTAAAATTTTATTCTAGTACCATATATACAACCTAAAATTTCCCCTTTTAACCACATTCAAATATGTAATTCAGTGGTGTTAATTACATTCACAGTGTTGTGCTGCCATCACGACTATCACCCAATTAGAAACTCTGTATAATTTAAGCATCACCTCCCCATTCTCTACACCCATGCCATCCTCTGGTAACCTATATTCTAGATCTTGACTTTATGAGTTTTTTTATTCTAATTATTTCATGTCAGTGAGGTTATACAATAGTTGTCCTTTATGTCTGGCTTATTTCAGTGAACATGACATGTTCAAGGGTCATCCATATTTTCACATGTATCAGAAGTTCATTACTTTTAATGGCTGAATAATATTCCATTGTCTGTATATACGACATTTTATTTGTCCATTCATTGGTCAATGGACACTTAGGTTGCTTCCATCTTGTGGCAATTGTGAATAATGCTGCTAAGAAAATTGATGTGCAAATATCTGTTCGAGTTCCTGCTTTCAAATCTTTTGGGTATATACCTAGAAGTAGAATTGCTGGGCCATTTGGTAATTCTATACTTAACTTTCTGAGGAACTACCAAACTGTCTTCCACAGCTCTCTGCTCTATTCTTCATTATTTCCTTCCTTCGGCTAGTTTTGGGTTCAGTTTGCTCTTCTTTTTCCAATTCTTAAAGGTGTAAAGCTAGGTTATTGATTTGAGATCTTTCTTCTTTTTTTTAATGTAGGTGTTTATTGATATTCCCTTATGAATATAGATGTAAATATCCTTGACAAAATCCTAGCAAATGGAATTTAACAGCATATTAAAAAGATCATCAGGGCCTTGCACTGATCAAGATGATGGAGTGAGATACTTCAGGGCTCCGTCCCCCATAGAAATTTGAACTATCAGCAAGAACTGGTGGAAACATCTTTCTTAAAGCTCCAGAAAACAGTTAACAGACTGCAGTAACAGGGTGGGTGCTGAATCAAGAGAAAGGCTACTTAAAAATGGTATGATCTTGTGGCTCAGCACAAAGCCTGCCTGCACTACTGGTGCAGTTCTTTGGTCCTGATTCTGGAGGGAGCAGAGTAGTCCTTGTGCACATACTGGGAAAATGTATGCCCATTTGTCTGGTGGTGGCCTGAGGGACTTGCCATCTGGGATGTGGAAGGTGTTTGCATAGATCTTCTGCAGAACACATGGGAGAGCAGTCAAGTCATGCTGCCTGGAACACAGGATTCCTAGTTGTAGGATAGACAATGCAATGCCTGGGCACTGTGAGGAAACTGTTTCCTAAGGATGAAAGGACATTCTGAACCATGTAAACAGGGGAATTCTTAGTGCCACACACACATGCCCAAGACAAGCTGCATGAGCAGAAAGGATCAGGGTGGCCCTTATGCTTTGCCCTCTAGCTAGTCTCTAAAACTCATTGTATGGATAAGCCATGAGGGAGAGTACTAGACAACAAAGTGAAGCCACATGAAGAAATAGAGATCTCTAGTCAGGGTAAAAACATGCCAGTACTATTGTATTTTGGGTTTATAATGCCACTTTTTACTTTCTACAGGATATAAAAGGCAAACGCAGATGTGAGGGCGATCTGGCCACAACATCTGTCACCCCATTGATCACCAGGGTTGATTTGACTGATCTGGTTGGCTAGGCGGGTGTCCCCTTCCTCCCTCACGGCTCCACATAAGCTCGGTCGAAGAGGACGACCTTCTCTGCTAGAGGAGGACTGTTCTTTGGTCAAGGGTATATGAGTAGCTGTGCTCCCCTGCTGAACTTCCAAACAAGCTCTCAAAAGGCAAATGCATAAAATGTAATGAAAGCTACCTCTTGCAATAAAAAAAATGTAATGAGAAATCAATGGTTTTGGACACATAAAATATAATCATGTAATTTGTGACAAGAATTACATGAAGTCAAGGGGACAGAGGGGTATTGGAACCTAGTTTGTATATACTCTTGAAGTTAAGTTGGTATCAAACAAATGAGATTGTTACAGTTTCAGGAAGTTAAATTTAAGCCCCATGGTAACTACAAATAAATATCTGAAAATATACAAGCTCATAGAGACAGAAATTAAGAGTACAAGTTGCCAGGGGCAAGAAGCAAGGGGTTTGGAGAGTTAATGCAAAATGGATGCAGGGGTTCTGTTTGGAGAGAAGGGAAAGTATTAGCAATGGAAGGTCGTGAGGGAACCACAACATAGTGAGTGTGATTAATCCCACTGAATTGTATGCTTGGGAGTAGTTGAGATGGGGACGTTTATGTTGTATATGTTTCCATAATAAAAATAAATAAATAAAAAAGAAAGAACAACTAAAGAGACAATGATGATTAAAGAGAATATCATGATCCTGGACAGGATCCAACAAGGGAGGGGAAAAAAAGCCTTAAAAGGATATTACTGGGGACACCGCTAAACCTCACCCAGAGTCAGGTGTGTAACCAGATGGAGCCACTACCTGGATGGAGTATGAGGCTCCGTGGACCAGTGACAGTGCAGAAGGTACTAGAATTTGACCAACAACTTCCCATCATATGTGAGTATAAGCTAGTCTTTCTTGGCTCAGGAAGTGTTGGAAAGTCTGCTCTGACTGTGCAAGAAATTTTTGTTAAGAAATACCATCCTGCTATAGAAGATTTCTTATAAAAAGCAAGTTGAAGTAGATGCACAACAGTGTTTGCTTGAAATCTTGGATCTGCAGAAATGAAACAATTTACAGCAATGAGGGGTTTGTTCCTGAAAAATGGACAAGTGTTTGCATTAGTTTTGCATGATGTATACAAATTATACTCAAGTGTCCAGAAAATAGTTTATTCCATGACAGCACTGTCCACATTTAATGATTTAAAAGATCTGAAAGGACAGATTCCCTGAATAAAAAGACACTGATGATGTTCCAATGATTTTGTTTGGTAATAAGTGTGACTTGGAGGATGAAACCTTTGTAGGAAAGGAGCAAGGTCAAATTCTAGCAAGACAGTGCAATAACTGTACATTCTTAGAATCTTCAGTAAAACTAAAAATAATTGTTAATGAGATCTTTTATGACAGTACAGCACATTAACAGAAAAATTCAGTGCCTAGGAAGGACTTCAAAATGACTGACCTAATGTTACAACTACTTTGATATGGCCAGATGTAAGCTAAAAGCCTTAATGAAAGTGGTGTATAACTTAACATCAATAGTTCAATAAATTTGGATTGCCATGTCCCCGCCCTGAAAAAAAGGACATTATTGGGACATATGAAAAAATTGGAATATAGATTGTATACTTTATATCAATATTAAATTTCTTGAATGTGATAACTGCCCTTAAGATGGAAAAATAAGTGAATATTCTGGTCCTTAGGAAATGTACATGGCAGTATTTAAGAAATCAAGGAGTATGATGTATACAAATTATACTCAAGTGTCCAGAAAATGGGTTAATAGATAGCCTCATAGAGAGATGGAAAGACATATGTACTAATAGATTTATGAATAGATAGAATGACAAGGCACATGTGGCAACATGTTAAAATCGGTGGATCTGGGTACCTGGGGGGATAGTGTTATAGTGGAGTTCTCTGTATGGAGTTTGTATTAATTTTCTAACTGTCCTATACATTTGAAGATATTTCAAAATCAAAAGTTAAAATAAAAGATTATACTCCATGACCAGGTAGGATTTTCCCCAGGACTGCAAGAAGAGTTCAATTTATGAAAATCAATGAATGTAATATACCACATAAATTGAGCAAAGGGGGTGTATTAGTCAGCCAAAGGGGTGCTGATGCAAAATACCAGAAATCTGTTAGCTTTTATAAAGGGTATTTATTTGAAATAGATGCTTACAATTACCAGGCCATAAAGCATAAGTTTCTTCTCTCTCCAAAGTCTATTGCCACATGTTGGAGCAAGATGGCTGCTGGCATCTTCCAGGGTTCAGGATTCCTGGGTTCCTCTCTTCCCGGGGCTCATTTCTCTATAGGCTCAGCCCCTTTGTTTTCTCCACAAAGTCATCTGTAGACTATGAGGCTCTCTAAGCTTTGCCTCTCTCCACAAAGCCAGCTGTATACTATCAGGTGACTGGCTCTGTCTCTCTCCCCAGGATTCAGTTCTCTCTGGGCTCAGCTGCTCTGCTCCTCTGTGTGCTTACTTCCCAGGCTCCAGCTCAAAAACTCCAGCATCAAAACTCCAACTAACTCTTCTGCTCTGCCATGCAGTTTTATCTGTGCATCCCCACCCACCAAGGGGGCAAGGACTTAACCTCTTACTGATGTGGCCCAATCAAAGCCCTAATCATAATTTAATCACACCCAGCTACAGACCAGTTTACAAACATAATCCAATATCTATTTCTGAAATTCATAAACCATATCAAACTGCTACGGGGAAAAGTACATGAATATCTCAATAGATGCAGAAAAGGAATCAGACAAAATCCAGCACTCTTTCTTGAGAAACACTCAGAGAACTAGGAACAGAAGGGAACTTTCTTAACACAATAAAGGCCATTTATGAAAAACCCATAACAACATCATACTCAATGGTGAAAGACTTAAAGCTTTCCCCTAAGATCAGAAACAAGATAAGGATGTCATTTTTACCACTGCTAGTCAGTATTGTACTAGAAGTTCTAGCCAGATCATTAGGCAAGAAAAAGATGTAAAATGTGTTCAAATTGGTCAGGAGGAAGTAAAACTATCTCTTTGCAGATGACATGCCCTTATATATAGAAATTCAAAGGAGTCCACAAGAAAACTATTAGAGTTTATAAAGAACTTCAGCAGTGGTAGAGTACAAGATAATAATACAAAAATCAATTGTGTTCCTATACAGTAGCAATGAACAATCCAAAGAGGAAATTAAGAAAATGGTTCCATTTACAATAGCATCTAAAAAATAAAATATCTAGGAATAAATTTAATCAAAGTAATAAAAGACTTGTACAATAAAAAGTACAAAACACTGCTTAAAGAAATCAAAGGCAAATGGCAAAGTATCTCTTCTTCAAGGAGTGGAAGAGTTAATATTTTATTAAAATGTCAGTATTATCCAAAGTGATCTACGGATTCAATGAAGTTTCTATAAAAAATTTAGCAGCCTTTTTTGCAGATAGGAAAAATTGATCCTCAAATTCATATGGAAGTGCAGGGGGTCTCAAATACCCAAAGCAATTTTAAAAAAGGAACAAATTTGGAGGACTCACACTTCCCTATTTCAAATTGTAATACAAAGCCACATTAATCACAACATTGTGGTAGTGGTATAAAGATAGACATATGGATTAATGGAACAGAATTGAAAGTCAAGAAATAGACCCATACATCTACAATGAATTAATTTTCTACAAGGGTGCTAACTCCACGCAATGGGGAAACAAGTCTCTTCAACAAGTGGTGCTGGGAAAATAGGATATCCACATACAAAAGAATGAAGTTAGACTTCTACCTCATACCATATACAAAAATGAACTCAAAATGCATTGGGGACCTAAATATAAGGGCTAATACTTTAAAATGTTAGAAGATAATTGTAGCAGTTTGAAATTATTGATGAATTCCAAAAATAAATATTGGATTATGTTTGTAAACTGGTCTTTTCCAGGGCATATTAGAGTGTATTGGATTCAGAGGTTTCACTTTTACTTGATTAAATAATGATTGAGGCTTTGATTGGGCCACATCAGTAGGACATTGAGTCCCCGCCCCCTTGGTGGGCAGAGATTCATAGAAAAACTGCAGTGCAGAGAAGAAAGTTTGGAGTTTTTGAACTGGAGCCCCTGGAAGTAAGCACAGAGAAGAGCTTGATCATGAGGAAGGAGAGAAGGCCCCTGGAGAAGAGACAAGCCGTTTGTCTGATAGTCTACAGCTGGCCTTCTGGAGCGAACAAAGCAGCTGAGCCCTGAGAGAATTGAGCCTTGGAGGGAGAGACAAAGCCTAGAGCGGCTGACTTTGGAGCCTTAAGAGGAGGAGGAAGGCTGAACATCAGCAGCCATCTTGCTCCAAAACCTGGCGATAGACTTTGGTGAGGAAAGTAACTTATGCTTTATGGCCTGGTAAGTGTAAGCTTCTACCCCAAATAAATACCCTTTATAGTATTTTGCATCAGCACCCCTTTGGCTGACTAATATAATAACATATGGGCAAATATTCATGACTTTGTATTAGAGAATGGATTTTAGGTATGAGATGAAGGCACAAGGAACATAAGAAACTACAGATAAATTCAGCCTCATTGAAATAAAAAACTTTTTTTGCATAAAAAGAGTTTATCAGTTATCTCTGCCTAGAGGAGCCCACACCAAATCTTGGTGTGTATTTCCATCTTTTTCTTCCATTTCTCAGCAAGCTCTGTTCTTTCCCCCTTTTCCCAATAAATTCTTTTTACTGACCTAACTAAACGAAAAAAAAAATTATCGAGAAACTGAAAAGACAACGTACAGAATGGGAGAAAATAGTTGCAAACCATATGTTGGATAAGGGCTCAATATCCAGAATACATAAAGAACTTTTACAGTAATACAACCCACTTAAAAAAAAATGGACAAGAAGATATACAAATGGTCAATAGCATATGAAAGGATGCTCAACATCTTTGTCTATTAGGGAAATACAAATCAAAACCTCTTCACAGCCACAAGGGTGCTATTATTTTAAAAATGGAAAATAAGTGTTGGAGAGGATGGGAGAAATTGGTACTCTAATGCATTGTTTGTGCGAAAGTAAAATGGTGCAGCCACTGTGGAAAGCAGTATAGCAGTTCCTCAGAAAGTTAAATGTAGACGTGGCAATTCTACTTCTAGATACAAAGCCAAGTAAAGTGAAAATAGGGTCTCAGACAGACACTTGTACACCAATGTTTATAGAGGCATTATTCAAAATAGCCAAAAGGTGGAAACATCCCAAGTGTCCATCAGCAAATGAACAGATAAACAAAATATGGAATGTGCACAAAATGAAATATTATTTGGCCACAGGAAATAATGAAATTCTGAGTCATGCTGCAACATAGATGAACCTTATAAACATTTTACTCAGTGAAATAAGCAAGGCACATAAGGAGAAATATTGTATGATATCACTTATGAGAGATAGAAAGTAGATTAATGTTTACCAAGGGATGAGAGCGGAAGGGGAAATGGTTGGGGGGGAAAAATTCAAATGGTAGAATAGGGTGTAAAGAGTGTTTTTTTCTTGTTCTCTTTTTTGGTAGGAGTGGTTTGTGGCTTTTTAATAAAAACTTGTAGTTTTATTGTAGTAATATATGTACACCTCAAAATTTCCCATTTTAACCACTTTAGAAAGTGGTTCTAGACTCCAACTTCACATTAGAATCACATGGGTACTTTGACTACCATGTCAGCAGCTGAGTCCTCCTCCTGGTGATTCTCATTTAATTGATCTGAAATAGGCCCAAGACAATAGTGGGTTTTAAGGTTCCCCATGTGATTCTAATATACCACTGGTGTAGAATAGGAAGAAATTATTCCTTCAAACTTTCATCCAAAATAATAAAAAAATTAAGATTAATATAACTAAATGCCTATAAACACATAAAGGCCTTTTTGGAAAAAGCAGGACTTAGCCTTTCTTGAAGACATGATATAAAGTTAAGAATGATGGTTCTAGTTATTATTTTTTTGCAACCAAGTATTTAATATATATACAAATATGTAAAGAATAAC
>PVKH010025213.1:0-13460 GCA_004027955.1 Chaetophractus vellerosus | reverse complement strand
GTACACTTTAGATGAATTGCATGGTTTATGAATATGTTTCAATGAAATTGATTTAAAAAGAAGAGGATAGATAATTTATGTAAACCCTGGAATCAACTTCCCATGAAACCCTTAAAAGACATCTGAATCTGTGGCTTGGCCTTTGGTTTTAAAACAAGAAGCAATTTAAATATTTTAGGCTTTTTTTTTTTTTTTTTTCCAATAAAAAAGGTTTTTCTTTTCCCCTTTAATGCTTTGGCCAATTTAGTGGGTAAAGCTGGGCAGAGGAATGCTTAACACCTTTACTTCCAGAATTGATCTCCTGTTTCAGAGCCTGAGTTGTTTCTGTGGGTGCCTTCTAAGGGCTGGGATGATTCTTCCTTCCTTTCCCCAAGTCCACCTGCCCCTCCCAGTATCTCCTATGTCTAACGGCCCCACCTGTTTGCTCTAGGCTTGTGGTCTCAGGACTTCATGAAACGAGAGAGAGTTACAGGTTGAACATGACTCAGACTATGGGGCTCCAGCAAAGTGTCTAGCTGAGTTCAGGGAATATGGTTCTTGCCCCACTTTCCTATTGATTGCCAACAGCACCTTAATCACGTCTTCACTTGGTTAAGACAGGGGCAAAGCCTTACTGATAAACATGAGGTCTGTGCCTTGTTTGAGGGCGTGTATACCCTGGCCTCCCTCCAAGACTGGTGGTTTGTTTCCCCACCACTGGGGCCCCATGTATGAGGCAGAACAGCTAGAGTGCCTGGACCTCTTATGGCCTCTGTTTCTGTCCGCCTGCCACCTCCAGTCAATGTATGTCCACTTACTGAGTGGTCTCTGGATATTTGGGCCCACCCTGCCCCAGAGGTATGCCTGGATTTGGTGGCCTAAAGCCATCTTGTCTCAGTTGAGCTGAGTGTCTTTGGAATTCTCTTCATTATACCCAAATTAATTAGCCAGTATCTGAATTAAGGGGTTAAGGATCTTTTCTCCACGACAAATGTGGGGTCACTCTTAGCCATTCCTATCCTCCTGCCTCGGAACAGTTGACAGAGCTCTCCCTTCTCCAGCATTTTATGAGGTAATCAGCTGACCTCATAAACTGAAAGGTGAGGCTTGGGCTTACCATTGGTTTAAGTCATAGGAACTTAGGGAAAGGATATGGATTTCTCTGTAGCAGACTTTAGGTCGCATGTGTTTCTGTTTATAACTCTGATGATAGCAAAAGTTCTGAGAGGAGCTGAGACTTGTTCTGGCCCCTCCCTTAAAGAACAGAGTCCTTCAGGACCCACCTGCTTTCTCTCCACTGTCCCCCTCCTGTCCCCAACCCAGCCAAGGAATCCCCATGGATCCTTTAACCCATCTATACAGTGGTTTTAAAGCTGCTCTCCTGGCCACTGCACTAAAATTCCAATATATTTGTCACACTGTAAAAATTTTTATTGTTTGTTTTTGTATATTGTATCTACTTTAACTTTCAAAAATAAAAGTTATGTAGGAACCATCTGAGGGGAAAAAAAAAAGGATAGCAACAGAAAGTTTTGGCTGTTTAGGTGTTCAGTTTATCATTTAGTCTTGTCTGCCCCTGAAATACAACTTAATCTCTGTTAACATTTTGTAAATGGTTTTCCTTTGGCAATTAAAATTTCCGTACCCTCAACCAGTTTCTCAGGTCAGTTGCTTTTCTTCTTCTTGGCCCCAAATCCAGTGCCTGGGTGTTTGAGAGTGAGCTCATAAGATCTTTTCCACAGAGACATATGATTTTCCTTCACAGAAAATCAGCTTCAGCTTTTTAACTTTATGAACTTGGGATTTTTTTTTCCAAGCAAGAAGTGTCAAAGCTTTCTATTCTGGGTCACCCCTCACTCCAGGTTTTATGATCTTCAAAATTAATAGAACTACCTTTTTTTTTTTTTAACAGAACTTTCTTTTTTAACCTTATAATTCATCATGACTTTTATGATCTACTTTATGCTGACTTACCAGGTACGTGTCTGATTGAAAAGCAAATCTCATCAAGTGCCAAGCCTAGCCTACAAGGGCCACCTCTTTTAAGAAAAAGGGACTAAACAGGATCCCACAAACATCTTGATCTGATGTAAAGCTGGGAAAGGATGGCAACTAGCCAAGTGGTTGTAGAGTTTTCATATAAGATTTTGGGTTTCCATGCCACATCATCTCTGGTCTCTGACTGCCCTAGGATATTTCTTTTTTGCTATGGGCTTGTTAAGAAGTGGGGGCAGGGGAGAGGGGAGCTCAAGAAGACTGTTCCCCCTGGATGCTTTTAGAGGAGTAGGTTTTAGAATGTGATAGGAAACAGACTAGCTCCCTCTACCCATATCTTTGGAAAGTTTCTTCTTCCCCTTTTTGGCAAATGGAAATTGCCCCTCAGCTGTCTGACCGTGGAGTTTCTCATCTTTAAAACAGACAGTTGGCCATGCTTCTCTAGGCAGGTTTAGGGCACCAGGCTACTGTGGTGTCATTGTGGGGGCCCAGCTGAGTACACACTTGGGAGAGAGGAGATCTTCAGTCCCTGAAGGTTCCTGCCCCCTTCTGCCGGCTCCTGTTTGTCCCTATATAATTGGAATTTTGCTGAAAGGTACACCAAAGCCATTCTGATTGCTGGACCGCTATAGAGATCATAGCGATTCAATAAAATCTGAATTTGGGGTGCTTTGGGGACTGCCTCCTCCAGGAAGCACCGGGCAGCTGATTATACATGGTTGCTGCTGAGTGAACCTGATGATCGACGTGGAGCGGTGGTCAGTAGGGGACAAGGAGGAGCTGCACTCAGCTGCTTCCATCAGTGGCATTCTTCTTCCCCTAGCATTTCAGAGTGCATGGATAGTGAGGCCGAGACGGTCATGCAGCTCCGCAATGAGCTGAGAGACAAGGAGATGAAGCTGACCGACATCCGCCTAGAAGCCCTCAGCTCTGCCCACCAGCTCGACCAGCTCAGGGAGGCCATGAACAGGATGCAGGTGAGAGCCCAGGGGCTACTCCTCTGCTTCCCCAGCCCCTTTCTCTCTCCAGTGTCTCCCCCTTACACCAGTCCTTTGGAAGTGTAATAGTAACCATGCCCCTCCCTAGCCTAAGACCCTGTTTCCCTGTGTGCAGTGCAGTCTCCTTCACCTGGCCTTCACCTTCTTCAGGCTCCTTTTCGCTCTTAATCCCCTACCACTCCCCTTTCCAGACTCAACTCAGCAGCTAGACAGGGCCACTGACTGTGCCCTTGGCACCCCCTGGGAACCCCTGTTTCCTACTGTTCTCTCCACTGGGAAGAGCCTTCCCTCAAGAAGCCTGGTGCTTCTTCCTCTACAAAGCCTTTCCCAGTCCTTCAGCTGGCAGGGTTAGTGCCCTCATCTGAATTCCTGTAGATTGTCTTACAACCCCTCCCACCTTCGGCCGTGGATTGAAGGCATCTGAGTCTTTTGAGCTATTCATCCTTGCACCCCTTTCTCCAGACCTAGCACTGGTGCCCTGGTGCTTCATTAACATTTGTTGCATGAAAGACCCCTGTGGGGTCTGCCAAGTGGGACAGCAGCATTTCCCAAAGGAGGTTCCCTGGAACATTGGTTCCCTGAGCGGCTCCATGAAGGGAGAGCCATTTGATCAAAACATTTGGGAATTGCTGTACACTTCATGCTCCTCTCAGCGATTCACAGTGCACTAAGCTCATTAAAGACTCTGAGAAGTCCTGCAGTAAAGAACCCTGTCAAACTCAAAGTTACCCAAACATCTTTGATTATATGGCTCTTTTTTTTACTTAATATTCAGTCAAGACCTTGGAAAACATTGCTGCAATCTTTTCCAAGGTCAGGTCTCTGAAAGGATGGACCCTCCCCTGCCAGGCACGTCTTGTGTAGACAGCAAAGGCTGTGGACACTGCTGACTCTCTGGTGGTGCTACTTACTTTGCCTGGCCTATCATGGCCATTTGGTCCCTTCAGGAAACATTCAAATTTTGCCCCTGGAAAAGGCCTGTTCCCTTCATATCCACCTAGTAAATGGACTATGTCTTTAATCTTCACAGAGTGAAATAGAGAAGCTGAAAGCTGAGAATGACCGGCTGAAGTCGGAGTCTCAAGGCAGTGGCTGCAGCCGGGCCCCCTCCCAGGTGTCCATCTCTGCCTCCCCCAGGCAGTCCATGGGCCTCTCCCAGCACAGCCTAAACCTCACTGAGTCAACCAGCCTGGGTGAGTGGCATCGCAAGGCTGGGGGCAGGAACAGGCCTGTAGCCTACACTCGGGTCTCCAAGCAAGAGCCCCAAGATAAGCAGATTGGCAGATCAAATGGAGAGGCAACAGGCGTGTGTGCATTTGGGGTGTGTGTATGTGTGTGGGTGTATGTCTGCTACCAACATGAGCCCAGCCGTTAGACTGCTATCATGCTTTGCTCCAGCGCCCCAAATTCTCCAGGCCCTGAGCTTGGATCCCCTCGCCCACCATGCTGAGTTCTGTTTGATCCATTTTAAGAGGCTGACCTGCAAGCTGAATGCTGCCTACAAACCCCATAGTAGCAGGTCCCAGTTGGGGCAATGGCTTGGTCCTTGACCTTCCTGCCTTAAGGATGGACTCCAGGCTGGCGCAATAACCCGTGAACATGACCCAGGTTCTCTTTGTAAGCGTATTGAGGCTGACGCTTTTATTTTTGATCCATGATGCTGCTGTTGCTGCTGTTTTGGTTGAGTCTCTCCCTGGCACTTCCATTTGGCAAGGTGCATCGTCGGCCTGCTGGCTCCTCGGTCGGTCCACCATTGGTTTCTGTGGTTGCATTCTCCATTCTGCCCTCTCCCCTTCCCCTACGCCCCACCCCACTTCCCCTGCACCCCCCACCCCGACACCTGGTTTGTCCTGCTGCTGTACCACCAAGCAGCGGGGGTGTCAGGAAGCCGGCTTTGCTGTCCCCATGTGCCTAAGGCTGTTGATGTTTTCCATTCGCAGACATGTTGCTGGATGACACTGGTGAATGCTCGGCTCGGAAGGAAGGAGGCAGGCATGTTAAGATAGTTGTCAGCTTTCAGGAGGAAATGAAGTGGAAGGAGGTTAGTTGGATCCCTTTCCTGCTCTGCCTGCCCCTTCTCCAGGTAGAATTACCTAGTTTAGTGATTGCCGCATAAAGCCTAAGGTGATCTGGAACCGCTACTAATGCTTTTCTTGACTAACCATGATTTCCAGCAGCATTTTGACACAATTAAAGTAAGTAAATGGACCTTTCCCTTTCGTGTCTGGAAAGTCTAACCAAGAGTACTAACACGGTCCCCCATTGCACCCTCATGCAATGACCTAAACACTAACAATGGTCAAAAATGGCTTTTCTGGGTTTAATTTATCCCCAAAGCACTTCAGGGGCAGCTAAGCCCATTTATCATGTGAGGTCCAGAAATCAGCTAGCCAGAGCCACCTGTGTTATCAGGTTGTCAGAGGCTGCGGAAGAAGTACACACTGAGAGACCGAGATGGCCAAAACAGTGACTGAAAATGAAGCTGCTGGGTATTCTGATGTTCCAAGGCCTGGGGAATCTGCATTTCCCATATGTAGTTTCTGTTCTCTTCTCCAGCGTCTAGGAAGCGCTGCAACCACCAGAGACTATTTTGAGGTTGGGGCAGGGCAGGGGTAATGGTTTGACAGTGAAAGTTGCTTTTTAGTCAGTGGTTAAATCCAAATTATGCTGTGAATGACCAGCTCACAAGTGGGAAAAGGCCTCATGAGTCATCATTTCTAGTCTGCTTGAGTTTTTTTGTTTGTCAGTTATTTCTTGGTATTTCTAGCCAACATGCTAATGTACTTTCCGGCAGCTAGGGAACCCATGGTGCCCACCAAAACAGAACACCTGCAACCAGGCTTTGCCAGGGCATCCCGCTTGGTGGATGGGCCTCCTTGCTGAAGGGCATGGATCCAGCATTTTGGAACTGCCAGGAGTTTTAAATACCATCTAGCCTAGAAATATATAGCAAATAGCTTCCTTTTTGTGTGTGATGAATTTCTCCCCAGGGGGGAAGTTCATTCTCCAAGCCCGGGTCATTTCAAGGAAATGCAGGTGTGAGCACATTTTTATGCCAGTGATTATCAATATGAACAGACCTTACATTTTACAAATGTTTACAAATCAATTTCAAAACATTTTGTCCTTTGGGTTTACCACAACATCCAGGTGAGGCTAAGTGGCCAGGCATCAATCCTCCATCTTACAATTGAGAAATCCCATACCCCAAGTGTTACTTACCTAAGCCTGCAAGACTGGTGCTTTTCTCTGCTGATTTTGCTTAACTGCCAGATGCCACCCAGTCCTACCCCTCCTAACTCTATATCCTTATGAGCATGTCAGATATTTAAAACCCAACAGACTGGAATTTTCTATTAACTTAATGTGATCGTTTTTTCTTCAGTCAATATGATCATTTAGCTCCACTATGTAGAGCCCTGTAGGCAGAGATGCAACAGAAGTAGGAAAATATTTTTTGTGAACTCCCCAGAGTCTTACTAGTTTTCTGAATTGAGCATATTTTACCTTTCAATTAGAAAAAAAGCAATAAATGTCATTTAAAAACAAAAAAAAGAAGAAAAGAAATTGGAGAAACTTATTCTGTACTGAAGAAGTTTTAAGATCCCATAAGGAGACAAACTCAATCTACTAAGACAGAAACACCTAAGAATAAATAGAAACAAATACAAAAGATATCGTTGTATAAGCTATATACAGAATGCTGAAGCAGTGGTGAGCCCTGAGCCTTGTGGGGTTAATCGTTGAAGGCTTCCTGGAAGAGGTGAGTTTGTAAGCGAGATTTGAGGCCGGTGAGATGGCAGACAGGAGGAGGAGGAGGGTTTGATCCCCACACTGGATGTACACATTTAGTAGAAGTTCTGGATTCCAGCGAGGAGGTCCTCTCTTCCTGTCTCACAGATTAGTGTTAGCAGTAGGAAAGTTACATGAAGCAGAAGGATTTAAAAGGCTGTTGTGTTCAATCTCAGTTATTCTTGGTGTTAAAACAAATAGGACTTTTATTCCCCTCTCAAACTATTGGCGGAGCTCTAAGTCCTCTACTAAACTGCACCAAAAAAAGTTCCACCTGGTTTTCACCTGCCTACATTTCCTTACCCTTAGGATTCCAGACCACACCTCTTTCTTATTGGCTGCATTGGCGTTAGTGGCAAGACGAAGTGGGATGTGCTCGATGGGGTGGTTAGACGGCTGTTCAAAGTAAGTGTTTCAAGAAAACGGCTCTAACAATATACCTGACGTGGGGGCCAGGGCTTTGGGAGGTAAAGGGCAGTTCGCATCCTGAACTTGGCTGTTTCTTGGACCCCACCCTCTCTACATCCTCACGTTGCCATGTACCGTGGCTGCCAGTGAGCTGCCGGATGATGGTAAGTACAGGCTGGTGATTGGCCAGATTGTTCCTGTCTGCCCTTGGCGGTGGTTGGCCAACTAGAAGAGACTTGAATGGCTTATGGCCATTCTGCTTGAGCAAAAGCTCATTGGGACATCCTTGGATTAGAAAGACAACAGTTTGGGCTGAAAAGAGCCTCCAGTGTATCACAATCAGTGACGAAAGAGACGATTAAAGGCAGAGGCCGATTGTTGGGCCTCCAACTTGGTCATTGTGGACCTTAGTTCCAAGTTGGGTGACCCAAAACCTTTGGTCACTCACCTAAAAGGAAACACTCTCTAAATTAAACACACATTTTCTTTTTTAAAATTCCAGGCTGCTTTCCTCTAGCAGCCCTGAGTTTAGCTCTCTTCATCATCAGTATGATTTTTATTCTGAGCCAGCAGGGGCTGACAGAAAGATTTCTTGTCAGAATTACATTTTCATGAATTTTCCAGCACCATTTACAGGCCCTGATGTCTTCAAGACTTCAAATGAATGTAGGCAAAGCCGCCTAACTTTTCCGTGCTTGGTTCATCCAGACTAAACGTTCACAGTCTTGTTAGAGTTGTTTTTTTTTTTTTTTCAACACTAACCAAATAAATCTGTGTTTTAAGAGGCCGGCAATAGAAGGGCATTCCCCCCTAGAAAATCCGCTCTTCTCCCCCTCATTCCACAGCTCGATTTCAACTCAGACATCATCTGAGAGAGAAGAGAAGATGCTCGTAAATCACCCAATGAAAACATGAGTCGTGGGCAGATTTTAGCCACATCTTTGATGGGGCCTTTATTTTTTTTTCCAGGAATACATCATTCATGTTGACCCGGTGAGTCAGCTAGGGCTGAGTTCAGACAGCGTCCTCGGCTACAGCATTGGGGAAGTCAAGCGCACCGCCACCTCTGACACCCCAGAACTTCTGCCCTGTGGTTATCTGGTTGGCGAGAACACCACCATCTCTGTGGCTGTCAAAGGTAATTTGGTTGATTGCAGAGGGCAGAGCTTTCAGGAATTACAGCTTATGTTTTATGACTTGGCATAGGACATCGTAGCCACAGTTTTGTTTGTGCAGATGTTTATGGGTTTCTTTTTATTCCTTCAGCCACCTAAGCAAATCGAACAGTTTGAGTTTTTTCAGCCACCGTCGGAAGCAAATAATTTTAGTTTATTGCTGAAATTATATAACAAAAGGTCACATTAGCCTTACAGCTCTGAGATGATGGGAACTTAATAACACTGTTGAAATGGGGCCTTCTGCTCTCTGAAGACTTTACCAACACCAATTCATTACCCTTGTCAGCAACACTTGGATGTGGTCCCGTTCTGCGGGTGGGGAAACCGTGATCTGCGGTAGGCTACAGAGGAGCTGCTCTGAGAACCCCGAGGAAACTGCCAAGGCTCCTGCCCACGCAGGATGCTGCTGGAGCGTCCAATTGCCTCATCACCAGAGATATTAAGCCCCAGGCCAAAATATGTGCCATGGGAGTCTAGTCCCACAAATTTCTCTGTGGAGAGAAGAAATTTACATGGCCACATAAACTCAGGAGGGGACCAGATGTAGCTCAAGTGGTTGAGCACCTGCTTCCCATGTACAGGGTCCAGGGTCCAATCCCCGGTACTGCCTAAAAACAAACAAACAAATGAAAACTCTCATTAGGGAGTGGATATAGCTCAGTGGTTTAGCACCTGCTTCCCATGTATGGGGTCTGGGGTTCAATCCCTGGTACTGCCTAAAAAATAAATAAGCTCAGGAAACTGCATCATTAGTCCCATTTGGGACTGGGGGCCAGGAGTGCACAGTATAATTTTTATTATACATCAAAGCCTCTGTCATACCCTGCCATTATAAAGCCTGTTTAATCCAGTTTGTCCCAAATTTGACTGCAAAACCCCATTTTTCCTATATTTTATGAATTTCCTGAGGAACAGACTTTGGTAAACTTTGTATTAGGCTCAGCCTTCAGATTGTGCCATTTCTTTGCCCACTTACCTCAGGGAAGGTGCTAATTTTGACAGTGCAGTTTCGGAGTTGTTTGCAGATTTTGTTTCCTGGTTGGTAGGTTTTTCGAAAACACCTGGCAGTGTGCACCCCAACAATACCCATCAGCAGGAATCAAGATCCTCGCTCAGCAGACAAGTGAAATTCCCTAGTTCTGTCCTTGGGCTGCAAGTAACTGAAACCAACTCAAAACTAGGTTTGCCACAAAAAGCATTTATAGACCCACATACCTGAGAAATCCAGCTCAGACTTCAAACCCAGCTGGACCCATGTGCTCAGTGCCATTAGGGCTAGGCCCACCTCCACTTCTCTCATCGCTATTTTTTTGAGCTCTCTGAACGTGGCTGATAAAATGGCCACTGGTAGCCCCAATTTACCTGTCTAGCTTAGGGATCTTAGAGTGGCTTTCTGGAAAAGTGTAGCAGGAAATTCCTAGTTGTGACTCTGGTCCACTGTGAGTCAAATATCCATTGCTGAGTGATGGGTACGGCCAGGAAATGGCTCTAGGCAAGCCTTGTTATAAATCCACTCCTAATGGGTAAACTAAGGTGCTGGGTCAGCCCCATTTGAGCCACCTGGACCGGGCTCCCCATAGGACAGAAGGTTCCAGTACAAGGGGAAGGAGGAAGAGGGTACCAGACACACCAAAACACTAGCTGTCTGCCTCGAGAACACTTTAAGGAGATCCTTTGAAGTCATGAGGCTCAAATTGCATTGCATCTCTGAGATGGGGCATGCGTCATTAATGTCCTCATTCTACAGGTGATCGTTCCTAGCACCGAGGGGTAAAAGAGTGACCTATCACTGACCAGACCAAACCTCTGTAGAAACAGAGGTGGAACATGTGACCTACCGCGGAGTGTGCTGTGTTGCTGCTGTCAGCACGTCAAGTTGTAGCATCTCAAGGGATCAGCCTGTCTTTATTTTTAAATGATACCTGATGCTGCTGCTTCCTGCAGTGCTTGAAACCTATACCTTCAAGGCACTAAAAAGTACTCAGGGAAGTGGGCTGAAAGAGCTCTGTGAGCTGCTGACGATTCACTTCAGTGGTACCGAAGGAGGGCGTGTAACTGAGTTCCAAAGTGGGACTGTGCAAAATCGTCACTCCCAGGGGGCCTTTTGTGGCAGAAGACGAACATAGCATAGATACAGAGAGAAGCATTTCCGTGGAAACTCTTTGGGTTTTTTGTTTGTTTTTTAATTTTTATTTATGAGTTTAGAGACCCTAAGCTCCACACTTGACTTTGAGGTTTGTGCCAGTGTAGGCTATAATACGCTCAGGGCCAGGAACATCTGAGACCTGCCTACAGCAGTTAAGCCACTGAAGGCCCATCGTGGTCATTCTGAGGTCTTGGAAGTTAGAGGCTACTCTCGGTTGGCTGCGGATCAGAAACAAGCCTGTCAAGGCAATACAGGGTCTGCTTGCTGAGAATAATCATATGGAAGGAAGATACTATTATAAAACAGAATAAACACCCTTCACTTCATTTAAAATTGTATTGTGCTTTTAATTTTTTACTTACATGTACTGGTGTTCTTGAGGTGAGTTTTTAAACAGAATGAATTTAGGTTTTGGACTTGCAGTTGTCCCAGGTAGGAAGGGGGAAGATAAGTTTCCAAGTGATGTTTTTGAGGACCAAAGGTGTCAATGTGTATCTTTACAATCTAGATCTGCTGGTATACACATCCCAAAGTGCAGTCATCCCGCCTCGCTTTTTGCTTCGTTTTACAGATAAAGGTGCCTTTATCTTCATGGTGTATCTGAGTATGGGCAGCAGTGGCCCTTGGCATGCAATTAGGAACAAAGTGCAGAAGCAACCTGAGTCTTAAGTTGGCCAGGATTCAGGTTTGGTTGGGGAAAACCCCAAAAGCAGAGCCCAGAGTCTTGGGAATTCCACAGAGAACAGACAGGGGCTGAGGGCCCAGATCTCAAAGATGAATCTTAATCTGGGAAGGTCAGCCAAGGCAGGAGCCAGAAGCACACGGTGCTGATGCCCAGTGACTTCCAGGAGCAGCATTGTTTTGCCCTTAGCCCCCTGGGTACCTGGGCCGGGGTCTCAGGTGAGTGGGCTGCCAAGTAAAACCTCAGCTCGCAGCAGTCCCAGTTCGGCAAGTGCAGGGAGCTGCCCTTCCTGCGGGGCTTCAAGCACTTCCCTTCTCTCTCAAATGCAGGGCTCGCAGAAAACAGCCTGGACTCGCTGGCTTTCGCATCCCTGATCCCCAAGCCCCTGCTGCAGCGCTACGTCTCCCTGCTCGTAGAGCACCGGCGGATCATTCTTTCTGGCCCTAGCGGCACCGGGAAAACCTACCTGGCCAACCGGCTGTCAGAGTACATGGTGCTTCGGGAGGGTCGGGAGCTGACGGACGGGGTCATCGCCACTTTCAACGTGGACCACAAGTCCAGCAAGGTGAGGAGGTCCTTCTGAGCCTGCTGCCGGCCAGGGCCCGCTTTTAGCCCTTTCACAACTGTTGACACCAACCCCCTCCTGTTGGGAAAGGATTTCCTCTAAACTCTCCTTCCATGGTTATAAAAAGCCAGGTGAAGGAGGTCAGAACAAGGCCAGCAGAAAGAAAAGCTTTGACTCAAGTCCTAGCAAGAAGTTACGTCTGTGGTTACGTCTGTAGAGTGCGTTTCTTGCCCCACGATGAGCAGCCATCGTTCTTTAAAATCACGATCCCAGCTTTATCCGTTTCAGGTTACCAAAAGGTTATCAAGTCTGCCCTCATCCCAAACAAGGGTTGTGAAGTTCTTTCCAATCTGTTTGTCCTTTATCCATTGGAAATTTACGGGTAATTCATTCTGTGGCTGGCGCTGTGCGAAAGGGCCGGAGAGTCAAGATCAATTACATGATTCCTATGCTTTAAGAGTAGCCTGGGGTACCTAAAGATGTGGGCTCCTAGCCCTCACTCCTAAATGCTCTATTTTAACAGGTTGTGTGGGGGCCAGGAATCTGTACCGTTAGCAAGTTCCCCAGGTGCTTTTGTAGTAAGGGCAGAACAAGGGAGAAGGGGTCAGAACCCCTATACCGAGAGCCTTTGCGTGAGTGAGGGAAGCTGCCTTCTCCTGGGGGACCAGCAATGGAAAGCCCCCCAGACAATGGCTGGGGAGTAGACAGGCCGAATCTCAGCCCTGCTCATTCTCCCCTTGCCCTCAAAGACAGCAAGCCTGACCTGAGTGAGGGGGTGGGGAGCTCCAGAACCTCAAGGAGTCAGCAGCTCTGTCCTTGCCAGCTGCTGGAGGATGAGAGCCCAGGGCGAAGAGGCGCTAAAAGAGTGAGGAGCTAGTAATAACTTGAAGCGCTGGGCTTTCTCTAGTGCTGGCAAGGCCTGGGGTGTTTCTTTTTGTTTGTTGGAGATTGAGGGGATGTCACCATCTGAGCAACCAACCTGATGCCTGGGGCTGCTTACCACCTGTGCCATCTCAGGTGTGCCTCCACTTCCGCATCCAGGAACCGGAGATAATCATAGTGCCCACCTCCTAAGGTTATCGGCAGGCGCCTCAGTTAATATACCACTTAGAGTGGTGCCTGGCATGTACTACCATTATGATGGCAGTGTTATCAGGCAGGTATTCTGGTCACACTGTTGGAGCTTCTCTTCCTCCCCCTCTCCTGGCACGCATCCCCTACCCCAGCCAGGCTGCAGCTAGGTTGCGTTCTGTTCCCAGCAGTGGTCCTGGATTTGAATACCTCCAGGCATGGCTCAAGCCAATGCCATACCCATTCTTCAAGGTCAAATCCAAAGCCGACCTGTTCACCAAGGCCCTGCAAGGTCCCTGTGCACAGAGCTTCATCTCGCCCTCCACTGTTAATCTGTGATCTGTGTGCCACAGCACTAGCCAGCATTACTTTATGTGTCTGGGTCCCCCGCTAGAGTGATTTGTGGAGGGCCTTTCTGAATTTGACTCTTAGGTAGGTGCCACAGAGGTACAAAGATGTGCATGGCACCTGCCTTCAAGGAGCTTACTGCAAAGTTGGCGTACTGGGAAAGGTGAATAAAAGTGATAGCATTTCTAGAGATGTGATAGAGCAAGGATTAAAAACAAATAAACCAACAAACCCATGTCTGTGCAACTCCACTTGAGACCTGGGCTCCAAGTTTTCTGGTTTTCTGTTACGTTTTGAA
>PVKH010025212.1:0-13459 GCA_004027955.1 Chaetophractus vellerosus | reverse complement strand
AAGGTCAAATAAAACCTACATGGATTCACTAAGGTGCATCTTGGTGCGTCCATGCCCCCAGTGTTAACCATGAATGGACAATTTTGTAACCACAGCATAACTAGGACACGGTAACAAAGAGCTTAGATCTCTCGGGGATAGAGGCCTGGATTAGGTACAGGGCAAAAAAAAGACCAACAGACGTGTGAGGGACATTAGAGTAGTAAACGGAGATGATGGATATCAACTATGGCCACAGGACCAACAGCAAGTTGCAAGGACTATAACTACTTTCTCTAGCCCTCCGTTTTCAAGTTGTCTTTTTAAACAAATCGAATTTATTGATACATGTTAATAAAGCATAAATCTATTCAAAGTATACATTCCAGAGTATTTGGTATAATCACACAGCTGTTCATTCATCACCTAAATTGATATTAGAACATTTTCATTATTCCAAGGCAATAATAATAATAAAGACAAAAAAAAAGACAAAGAAAAAAACCTCATCATTTCTCAATCTTTCTATTTCCCCGGTCATATGTACATGCTCTTCTGTTTCCATCACTCTAGGTTATATGTATTTGTATTTTGTAAAAACTGCCTTATTGCTATATTAACGATATTCATATTACACAAAAGGTTTCACTGTTAAAAGACCTATGTTACATTGTTTTGCTTTCCTTCTAATAATAAACATGTCCTTAGACTTTCCCTTTCAACCATTGTCATACCCATATAATAGCTCTGCTAGTTACAAACACTATGATGTGCTTTCACCATTTCTCTACATTTCCAAAGATTTCCAATCAACATTTTTACCAATCCTGCACAAATTATCCCTCAGCTTTCCATTCTCTACCCTTATCCCACTTTCTGGTAGAAAATAGAAATAATCATTAACTCCATGAGTTTGCACAATATATTTAGTTCATAATAGAGCAAAATACATTACATTGAATGAACCAAGGTAAATGCTTGCTTCATGCAACATAATGTCCTCCAAATTCATACATGTTGTCATATGCTTCATGACTTCATTTCTTCTAACAGAAGCATAATATTCTACCATGTGTATACACCGCATTTGTTTATCCATTTATTGGTTGATGGACACCTAGGTTGCTTCCATCTTTTGGCAATTGTAAATAATGCCGCTATGAACATCAGTGTGCAGATGTCTCTTCGTTTCACTGCTCTCAGTTCTTCTTGGTATATACCTAGCAATGGTATTGTCGGGTCAATTGGCAAATCTATATTCAACTTCCTCAGGGACTGCCAAACAGTCCTCCACAGTGGCTGTACAATTCTACCTTCCCACCAATAGTGGATAAGTGTTCCTATCTTTCCACATCCTCTCCAATACTTACAGTTTCCTCACTTTTTGATAGTGGCCATTCTAATAGGTGTGAAATGATAACTCATTGTGGTTTGATTTGTATTTCCCTCATTGCTAGTGACGTTAAACATTTTTTAATGTGTTTTTTCACCATTTGTATTTCTTCTTTGGATAATTGTCTATTCAAGTCTTTTTGGCCATTTTTTAATTGGGTTGTTTGCCATTTTATGGTTGAGATGTTGTATCTCTTTAAATATCATGGATTTTAAAAACTTAATGGATATGTGGTCTCCAAATTTTTCTCACATTGTGTCGGCTGCCTTTTCACCCTTTCGACAAAGTCCTTTGGGTGCAGAAGTGTTTAATTTCAAGGAGGTCTCATATACTTAGATGACATAAAAGATACAGATTTCAATATGCCCCGCTCCCTAGCACTCCCACATAATCCCATATTTGCAACATGCTATTTTAGTGTGGTACATTTCTTATAATTGATGAACACATTTTGGAGCATTGACACTATGCATGGATTGTAGTTTACACTCTCTCCAGCACATTTTTAAGTTATTACAAGATATATAATGGCCTGTATCTTTCATTGCAATATCATTCAGGACAATACCCAAGTCCTGAAAATGCCCCCAAATTACACATATTTTCCCCCTCCCTCCCCTCAGAACCTCCACTGGCTACTGCCTCCACACAAATAATAAAGTTTTTTCCATTGCTAGAATCACAATAAGTCTCTAGTAGCAAAACAGTAAATCTACTGTAGTATATCGTAAATTCTCCTATCTGAACGATTTTGAGTTGGAGATGCCCACTTCACTTCTAAATGACAGCTGTCTTAGATCCCATGGGGCAGATGGATGGGACTATTTTGCTTGCAGTTGCAGATGCTTCTCTGTTCCTTGAGATGGTCATTGTCTCTCATCATCTCTGTATTAGTCAGCCAGAGGGATGCTGATGCAAAGTACCAGGACTCTGTTGGGTTATAAAGGATACTTACTTGGGATAGAAACTTAGAGTCACAATGCCATAAAGCATAAGTTAGTTCCCTCTCCAAAGTCTGTTGAGATTGTTGGAGCAAGATTGCTGCCTGTCTCTGCAAGGGTTCAGCCTCCCTCTTTCTCCTAAGGCTCCATGATCCCAGCTTCTTCCAATACCAGCTGTAGGCTGAGGTATGTCTCATCTCTCTCCCAGGGCTCACTCCTCTCCAAGCTCTGCTGCCCTATTCTCTCAACAAGGTCAGCTTTAGACTATGAAGCTCTCACTCTTGTTGGGGCTTCTGCCACGTCTATGGAACTGTGTCTATTCCTCTGTATTCTTCTCCTGTGTGTTTACATCATGGGGCTCCAGCATGAAAAACTCCCACTAACTCATCTGCACTGTTGTGTTCTCTGTGAGTCCCTACCCACCAAGGTAGCAGCCAATCAACATACTAGTGATGTGGCCCAATTAAGCCTTAATCATTATTTAATCAAGTAAAAGTGAAACTTCTGAATCCAATACAAGCTAAAATGCCCAGAGGTACATATCAGTTCACATCCATAATCCAATATCTATTTTTGGAATTCGTAAACAATATTAAACTGCTACAATCTCCTTGGTAGTTGTTCTCGGTGAGTCCAGTGAATTAGAGAGTAGGTTTTGCAAATCCGTTGAGATTCAGGGCCCAACTGGCACATGGACAGCCCGAAGATTGAAGTCTCTTGGATATGCACCCATCAACTCTAGTACTAATTATAGGTTCAAATAGAAGGAGCACAAGAGACATGTCTAGGGACACTACAAATGAGTCCAACTCTGTCACACTGTGGAGCATAAATTCCA
This sequence comes from Chaetophractus vellerosus, assembly GCA_004027955.1. NCBI lineage: Eukaryota > Metazoa > Chordata > Mammalia > Cingulata > Chlamyphoridae > Chaetophractus > Chaetophractus vellerosus. Next base: position 10,308 of record PVKH010025212.1, on the reverse strand, counting down.
AAGTAGGTACCACTGGCAGGGCAGAATAATTCTGAGCTGGCGCTAAGGGGTTATCTACATTCAGATCACATAGCAGTGAACAAATGGATAAAAGACCTTTAGAAATAGTTAAAGCAGGAGACCACTATGAACTTAGATTATTGAGACAAATACTGCCATTGCTGTTAATATTTGGATAGTAAATTCTTGTTGTAAATGCAACCTTAGATGTTCTGTAGGAAAATGAATTGTTGAGAAGAATATGCCACCTGGATGTGGGCCATCCTTAGGATCCATAATTGTGGCTTGTCAATGAAACATCATCCCCAGCTGGACATGCAGATCATTGTGCTGGGGGATAAAGGCCAAATCACCAAATTCCTTATTAATCCGTTTCAGTGCCATAGTCTGTGCTTTCCGTCAGGCTGTGCACAGTCTCTGTGTGCACTCAAGCCTCTGGCCAAAATCTTGATTATTAGGGCGACGGGGAAGGATGCTATCTTAGTCTCACACTGGTTCTGTCTCCGAAGGAGACCTGGTGTTTCATTTTTTTAAAGTGCTTTCGCATTCATTTCCAAGTATTTTGTTGATGATCTTTTATGCAAAAGCAATTTTCAAAATTCATCAAGTATGAAAAACAATCACACACAAAAAATTGTAATTCTATACTCTTGGACACAGTAATCCCACTTTGGGTTATACAGCCTACAGATATATAGATACAGACAGGTAATAGATATAGATGATAGAGATGTAGATAGAGATAGTTTTAGATATAGATTTATTTATTTATTTATTTATTTAAAGATTTATTTATTTTATTACATATCTCCCCTCTCCTCTGCTGCGGCGATGCGCCGAGACTGGTCACTGTGTAGGCACGGCTTTCCCCGCTTGAGGGCGGCTTCTGCTTCCATTCACGGCCAGCTCTGCTTCAGTTCGCGGGTGGCTGGCTGCGCTCCATTCGCAGGCGACCTGCCCTGCCCGTGGCGGCTTTTTGCCCTGTCTGTGGCAGCTTTTTGTCCTGCCCATGGGGGCTCTGGCCCGCCCATGGTGGCTTGCCATTCTCAAGGCGGTCTGCCCGCGAGGAGAGGTCCCTGGGAACCGAACCCTGGGCCTCCCATGTGGTATGCCGGCGCCCTATCCACTGGGCTATATGGCCGGGCCCTTAGATATAGATTTAGATAAAGGTATATGTAGATATAAAAAATGATTTGTGCATTGTAATCATCACAACATTTTCCATTTTTTAAAAAGATTTATTTAATTTATTTATTCTCCTCCCCCCTTGTAGTTTTGCTCTCGCCATGTGTACTTCATGCACTCTCTGCGTCTGCTTGTCTTCTCTTCTTTTCTTCTCTTTAGGAGACACTGGAAACCGATCCTGGGCCTCTGATGTGGGAGAGAGACACTCAATTGCTTGAGCCACCTCAGATCCCTGGTTTGTTGTGTCTCTCTTTGTCTCTCCTCTTTGTCTCTTTTTCCCTTTGTTACACCACCTCGCCATGTGGGCCAGCTTGCGTTCACCAGGAGATCCTGGTAATCAAATCCTGGACCTCCTATATGGTGGATGGGAGCCCTATTGCTTCACCCACATCTGCTTCCCAGGAATGAAAGACTTTTGACTCATCCCATTTGTAGTTGATATGACAGGAGCACACTTCATTACTGTAATTCTGATAGAAATTACATTTTTCTGGCTATTATCTATAATAAATAATGCTACTATAAGCATTCTTGTAAATGTCTCATGGTTTCCCTAGGACACAGTCTTCAGAATGAAATTATGAATTAGATACTATGGTTGCTTACCTTTACCAGGTGAGACTAAACTCCTAATTGGGTGAACTAATTTAGAATATCACCAATAGTGTCTGAGATTGGTTGGAATTAAAAATATTTGTAGAATTGAAGGAGCAGATGTAGCTCAAGTGGTCAGTTCCTGCTTCCCATGTATTAGGTCCTTGTTTCAATGCTGAAATATATATATATATATATATATATGAAATATTTGACACAAAAGTAAATAATTGAGGGATGAGGTAACTGCTGATTTTAAAAGATCATTTTTTCCAAGTAAAAAATATGTTCTTTTTAATCAACAGTTATACCGCCCAATTGTATTATGTTAAAGGGTAATAGTTTTTATTAATTTTAGACTATCATATATTTTAAAAAAGGTTTAATTTCATGTAAACTACTAAAAGAAAAGAACTAATAGAAACTAAGAATGACATGACTAAAAATAATCAATCCAATAAAAATGAGAAAAAGACGCTAAAAACGAGGAACAGTGTCTATGCAATGCAAATATGAAACTAATTAAGAAGAAAAAATTGAACTCAAATATATCAGTGGCCATCTTCAAATGAATAGATTAACTTTCTATTTCACAGAAAAGATCATCAGACCTTATTTTTGAAAACTAAAACAAAGAAAACCTGCTATATAATATAAGAGATACACCTAAAATATAAGGATTTCATAAGGCTGACACTAAAAGGATGGAGAAAGAGGTTCCATAGATGTACTAATAAGTAAAAAATAATTTAAGGCCAAAACTTTTAATAAACAAAGCAGGTCATTTCATTTTGATGAAAGATCCAATTCAAAAAGAAGATGTAATTGTTTAATACTTATATGCACCAAATAATAAAACCTCCTAAGTTTTAAAGTAATAGCAGGTCTTGAAGACAAATTGAAAATCTGCACCATCATTGTGAGCTATTTTAACATATTCCTCTCACTAAATAATATGGAAAGCAATATAACAATATCAGTAAATACAGAGATTTGGACAACATGATTAACAATGCTAGAACACCAAATCTTAAAACTTCAAAATGATTAATAAACTTAAACCATAAAAAAGTAAAATGCATTTTTAAAGAAACTTAAATCACTGTGACTAATTGCAGAATACACAAATTTAAAAAAGAGTAGCTAAAGCATTAAAAAAATTTGCCATATACTTAGACACAAGGCAGGTATCAAATCTTCAATAGAGGGAAGTGGTTGTAGCTCAAATGGTTGAGCACGTGCTTCCCACTTACAAGGACCTGGCTTCAATCCCTGGCCCAGAATCTTTAAAAACAACAACAACAACAACAAAATATCTTAAATACATTGAAAAAATGGAAAGTATTTTATTTTATTGTATTGTATTTTTTAATGCCCCATCCCCAGATGGCTCCCTAATCTGTCTGCTCATTTACTTTAGGAAGCACCGGAATCTAACATGGACCCACCATGTGGGAAGTGGTTGCCCATTGCTTGAGCCACATCCACTCCAAAGTATTTTCTTAAAACCAGATCCATTTAAACTAGAAATCATTAAGAAAAAAGTGGAAATTAAGAAATGTATTTTAAAACTAGATATGTGTCCAAAATATTAAAATGCAAATTTTAGATGAATTATGCCCTAAACTCTAAATATCAAAATTTGTGGGATAAAAGTAAATTGGAATTTAGAGAAAAATTAGTAATCCCGACTAAGGCTATTACACAAGAAACGTGGCTAAAATTTAATGTGCTAAACATACACTGAGATTTCATTGTTTATGAATTCCAAAAATAGTTATTGGATTATGTTTGTAAACTGGTCTGTCAGAGGTATCACTTTTATTCGATAACATTATGATTAGGACTTTGGGCACTGACTGTAGGGTGTTGAGAGAAAAGACATAGCAAAGGACAGAGTTGGGAGTTTTGTGCTGGAGCCCAGAAAATAAACACACAGGAGAAAAACACAGAGGAAGAGAGAACGCTCCACAGACATAGCAGAGGCCCAGGGAAGAGAGATGAGCAGCTCACCTAATAGTCTACAGCTAAACTTGTGGAGAGAAACAAGCTTGATCCTGGAGAGAATCGAACCTTGGGGAGAGAGACAAACCCTAGAGGGCCTGATGGCCTATTGCTGATATTGGAAGAAACTGGGACCACAGATATTTAAGAGGAATAAGAAGGCTGAATATCAGCAGCCATTTTGCTCCAACATGTGGCAACAGACTTTGTTGAGCAAAGTAACTTATGCTTCATGGCCAAGTAACTGTAAGACTCTGCCCAAAACAAATACTCTTTACAAAAGCCAAGAGATTTTGGGTATTTTGCATCAGCACCCCATTGGTTTACTAATACAAGACATTGAGAATAAAAAATCGGGGGCGGCTGTATAGCCCAGTTGGTAGGGCGCTGGTTTACCACATGGGAGGCCCCGGGTTCGGTCCCCGGGCCTCCTCATCAAGGCTGGACTGCCTCGAGAAGGCAAGACAATGTGGGCAGGGCACACTGCCGTGGGCGGGGCACACTGCCACGGGCAAAGGCAAACCCCCGCGAGCAGGCAAAAAGGCAAGCCCCAGTGGGCAAAGGCAAGCCCCCACGAGCAGGCGGGCCGCCACGCCACTGTGATGCTGTGCAGGTGAGCTGACTCGGCAGGTCGCCCCAGCAAGGGGAGACAAGCAGACACAGAGGAACACAGAGAAAAAAAATGAACACAGCAAGAACAAGCAAAAAGGGGGGGATGTATAAAAAAAAAGAATAAAAAATCATAATAACCCTAAAGGAAATAGATGGAAGGAAATTATAAATACAAAAACATAACTCAAAGAAACTAATTAAAGAGAAAACTAACATAAAAGGGAATGAAAGCAAAAAAACAAATCAACTGACATCTCTGCCTGGACATTGCACATCAATAGTAATACATCCAAAACGGAACTCCTGATTTCCCCCACAAACCTCTCTTTGGTACCTCAGGCAGCAAGTCTTCCCATAACTTTCCTGCATGGCCACCCTGTCATCAGACCTCCTCCAGCACCTGTGACCAGAGGGCATGAGGTTTCTCTCAGCCCACTGCTGTGGCCTCTAATTTGGGTTGCCCCTGCCTGCCTGCCCACAGAGGGTCACACTTGGTTGTCCTGCTCTCCACCCGGTCTTTCTCATGAACACTCCTTGAAAGTGCATGAGAGAGAAGGAGCAAGTATGAACGCACCTCTGGCTGGGAACCTGGAGATTCCAAACCATCCCAAAAGCCTAGGCTTGGTGCTCACCGATGCTCATAGCAGCATTATTCACACGTGCGAAAGACTGAAACTACCCCAGTGCCCATCAACCCATGAACGGATAAACAAAATGTGGTATATATATATGTGTGTATATATATACATATGTATATGTATATATATACATATGTATATGTATATATATATATATATATATGATGGAATACTATTAGCTGTAAGAAGAAATGAAATTGGGGTGTACATGGCTAAATGGATAAACCTTGAATACATTATGTTGGGTGAAATAAGCTGGACACCAAAGAACATATATTGTATAGTCTAATAATGTGAACTAAATGCAATGTATAAATGAGTTAAAATCAAGAACCTAGTTCACTAGGAGATAGAATGAGTATTGAGAAGGGGGAGTTGATGCTTAATATATGTAGAATTTTTAATAAGTTTGATTGTAAAGGTTTGAAAATGGATAGAGTTGATGGTAACACCTTATAGTGAGTATAATTCACACTGCTGATTTATAGATGAGATTGTGGCTGAAAGGGGTGGTCTAGGGATAAATGTCAATGGAAAGATAGCTAGAGCGGAATCTTGGGCTTGTATATCATAGTGAACTAGGTGGTGTATGAGGAATGGGCATAATGGTACAAATACAAGGATGTTCTATGAACTAGAACAAATGCACTTCACTAGTATAAGGTGTTAAGAATATGATGATACTTGGGGAAAGCACAAGCAAAGTTAACTACAGTTAACAAGAATAATGCAATATTTTGCATCAAGGGCAGCAGAGGTACTGTATCAATGCCAAGAGTATAATGGGATAGGGGGGTTGTCTTTCTGGAGTAATGAAAATGTTCTAAAACTGACTGAGGCTATGACAACACAACTCTGTGATGAAACTGAGAGCCACTGAGTGTACACTTTGGATGGACTGTACAAGGTATGGGGCTGTAGAACACAGTGAACCCTGTGCTGGACGGTGGACTGTGGTTAACAGTACAAATATGAGAACATTCTTTCATGAACTGTAACAAATGTACAATACTTACACATGGTGTTAAAAACAGGATGATTTAGGGAGAAAATACACCAAATGTAAGCTATGCCCTGTAGTTAGTAGTAATATTTGTGTGGGACTGACTATATGGGAACTGTATATTCTGCACAATTTTTCTTTAACCGTACAACTTTTCCAATAGAAAATTAAATAATACACATAAAGAAAAATAAAGTGAGACAGACTCAAAAATTGAAAAAAACTCCTATCCTTGATCTTTTAAACATTGGTGTTTCTTTCCCCCTTCATCAGTGGCAGCTTTGTCCTCTTACAGCTCACTCACGGAGGAAAGCATCTGAGGGCCCTGCTCTGTTAGTAGAGACTTGTCACTTTGAATTGTAGTTTATTACATTTCTTTGTGAACTCAGATTTCTGAAGAGCTTTTAAGAAATATGATCTATAGAGTAAACAGATTGTTTTATGTTAGGGCAAGAGCAAATTCTTTTGTAAATTTCTATATCCTAAACAGAAGTAGAAATTCATTTCTGTTCTTTTGAAAGCCCCACATGTTGGGGCTTATTTATTATTATCAGTTTAATGGCATTTATTTAAAATTCCATGATGACTCTGAGATTACCTTCTGAGTTCTATTCTTTTCCCAGATTTTATCCTTTAGAATTTTCTTTGCTGCAGATGCCTTGCAGGCAAATCATTTCAGCTTTTATTGTTAATACAATCCTTCTCCCTGAAAGATAGCATTCTTGGGTACCCAACTCTATTTTGACAGTTATATTATCTCAACATTTGTTGACACAAGTCCACACTTTTCTGGCCTTTACTTTTGCTTTGAAGGAGTCTGCTCTCGCTGTAAGTTTTCTGTCCTTTCTTCTCAATGGTTTATGAACTGCTATTGTTTATAATGTTTTACAGATTTGCTATTTGCATTTACTTTATTATATCCATTAGGAATACAATTTTACTTAAATTGTGACATTAATTCCTTAACTTTTAAAATATTTAATAAGTTGTGGTTTTACAGAAAAATGATGCATAAAATTCATGCCTTATTTTGGTTGGTACATTCCTGGTGCATTTATTACAACTAAAGAAAGCACATTTTTACAAGTGTAAAATTAACCATAGTACATGGTTTTACTTAGGGTTCACTGTGTTGTGCAGAGCCATGGATTTTAAAAAAATCTTTATTGTAGTAACGTGAATATATGTTAATTTCCTCTTTTAAGAGCATTTGAATATATAACTGAGTGTTGTTAATTACATGAGGCCCCATTTATTTATTTTTCTTTTGTTGCATGTTTTTTGTTGTAAAGGCTAAAAACACATTACCTGACACAAGAACCTAAAAATACTTCCCTACATTTCCTTCTATAAGTTTTATAATTCTGCCTCTTATATTTAGGTCTATGAGCCATTTTGAGTTGATATTGCATATGGCATGAGGTAGGATTCCACTGTTCTTCTTTTACAAAGGGAGTCCCAGTTTTCCAAACAACATTTGTTGAAGAGACTGCTGTCTCCCAATTGAGCAGTCCTTGCACCCTTGACAAAAGTCATTTGGCTATAAATTTGAGAGTTGATTTCTGAACTCTCAGTTCAATTCCATTGGTCTATATGTCTATCCTTGTGCCAGTATCATGCTGTTTTGATTACTGTGGTTTTCTAATAAGTTTTAAGATAAAGAAGGGTGAGTCCTCCAACTTCATTATTTTCTTTCAGTAAGGCTTTGACCATTCAGGACCCTTACCTTTCTGTATAAATTTAATGATTCCCATTTCTGCAAAGAAGTTTGTTATTCTCTGAAAATGAACATCAAAAGGGAGATTTCTTCTGGGGTTGAAAAAATGTAAAACCAAGGATCTTAAAAAGTATACCATATAACTAGGGCAAGAATCAGATAAAGAAAAGCTGAATAAATTTGCTAAGTTTAACATGAGTAATCCTAAAGATCTATAATAAGTTGAACCAGGTGCCAAAGAAGAGCCTTAACATGAGACCAATTAACAATAAAACCGAAGGCAAGAGAGAGAGAGAGACTGACCCTCAGAGTAAACTAATCAAGATATTCAGTGCCTAGACATCAGCCAAAAATTAATGCCATAGTAGGAAACAGAAAGATATGGTCAAATCAAATGAACAAATTAAAAACTCAGAGTAGGCACAAATTTGGAACAACTAGTCAAAGATGTTCAAAGAAAATTTCTAACTCAATTTAAGGAGATGAAGAGAAATATGGTTACCAAGATAAAAGATATAGAGAGACACTTTGTGGGCATAAAGAATAATATGAAAGTATGAAAGAAAGAAAACAGAACATATGGGAATGTAAGGCACAATAGAAGGGATTGAAAATACACTAGGATCATATAGCGGCAGATTTGAAAGGGCAGAAGAAGGAATGAGCAAAAAGGAAGATAGGACATTCAATATCTTACAGACAAAAGAAAGGAAAATTTTTTAAAAAATTATTTATTTATTTATTTATATATACCCCCCCACCCGCTGCTCTCTTTGTTCCTTTGCTTTGCATTTTTCTCTGTCTGCTGTCTCCCCCTGCTGGGTCATCCTGCTAAGTCAGCTCACCTCGCGGTGGCTTGCCTTCCTCAGGAGGCCCCAGGAACCAAACCCGGGGACTCCCATGTGATAAACCAGAGCCCAACCAATTGAGCCACAGCTGGTTCCCAAGAAAGGAAAAATTTGAGCAAGGAATTGAATTTGACAAGCGAAGTGTACGGACATGCATGTCATGGGTATCCCAGAAGGAAAGGAGAAGGGAAAGGGGGCAGAAAGAATACATGAGGAAATAATGGCTGAAAGTATTCCAACTCTTTTGAAAGACATAAATATTCGTATACAAGAAATGCAAAGTACTCCAAACAGAATAAATACTAATAAAGGAAATCCAAGATACATACTAGTCACAATGTCAAATGTCACCAATAGAGAGAGATTCCTGAAAGCAGCAAGAGAAAAGCAATTTGTTACATACAAGGGATCAGCATTTCTTACCAGAAACCATGGAAGTGAGAAGACAGCAGTATGATATATTTAAGGTACTGAAAGATAAAACTGCCAGCGAAGAATTCTTTAACTGGCAAAACTGACCTTCAAAAATGAAAGACAATTTAAAGTATTCACAAGGCTACTAGTGCTAATAAATAAGTTCAGCAAAGTGGCAGGATACAAGATCTGCATGCAGAAACCCACAGTGTTTCTATACAGTAGTAATGAGCAATATGAGGAGGAAATCAAGAAAAAGAAATCCATTTAAAATACCCACTAAAAGAATCAAATTTCTATGAATAAATTTAACCAAGGATTTAAAGGACTTAAACAATGAAAACTACAAAGCATTGCTAAAAGTAAACAAAGAAGACTAAATAAATGGAAGAACATCCTGGATCATGGATTGGAAAATTAAATATTTTTAAGATAACAATACTACCCAAAATGATTTACAAAGTCAATTCAATCCCAATAAAACTACAACGGCCTATTTTGAAGAAATGGAAAAGCCACTTATCCAATATATTTGGAAGGGTAAGGGGCCCTTAATAGCCAAAAACTTCTTGTAAAAGAAGAACAAAGTTGGAGGACTCATACTTCCTGACTTTAAAGCAGATTACAAACCTACAGTGGTCAAAACTGCATGGTATTGAAATAAGATAGAGCTACTGATGAAAGGAATCAAGCAGAGAGCTCAGAAATAGACCCTCACATCTACGGTCATTTGATACTTAAAAAGGCTGCCGAGTCCACTGCACTGGGACAGAATAGTCTCTTCAACAAATGGGGCTGAGAGAAGTGGATTTCCATGTGCAAAAGAGTGAGAGAAAACCCCTACCCCACATGGTATATAAAAATAATCTCAAAATGGATCAAAGACCTAAATGTAAGATCCAGGACCATAAACACCTGGAATAAAATGTAGGGAAACATCTTCAGGATCTTGCGGGACGAAATGGTTTCTTAGACTTCACACCAAAGCACAAACAAGGAAAGGAAAAAATAAATAAATGGGACCCCTGAAAAATTAGAAACTTTTGTACATCCGAGGACTTTGTCAAGAAAGTTAAAAAGCAACCACTCAATGGGAGAAAATATCCAATAAGTGTTTACTCCAGAATATAAATCCTACAATGCAACAATAAAAAGACAAAGAATACAAGTTTTAAATAGGCATTTGTCCAAAAGGAAATGCAAACTGCTAAAAATCATATGAAAACATGCTCAACATCACTAGCTAATAAGGAAATGCAAATCAAAACCACAAGGAGATATCATTTCACACTT